>JADRCH010000112.1:2096314-2138173 GCA_019843965.1 Rhynchomys soricoides
GGAAGGGATGCCTCAGCATGGGTCCGCCGAGGCATCCCTCCCACCTCACCATACCTGGCTATATCAAACATATCCTGGTCCCTTTTTATAAAACACCACAGTGGTCTCTCTACAGTATGTTACAGAGCTATTCTTCTATCTGTACCCACTGACCAGCCTCTACCTCATGTCCACTCAACTCTCCAGCCTCATGATCACCATGTCACTCTCAATTTCTACAAGCCCTTTTGAGCTTCTACACATGAGAGATCAAATAGTATTTTATATTTCAAGATGATTTATATCTAGCCTACATGTGTTTCCTTAGATTATTAAAATGCTTTATGAAACTATTCTTTGACTATATAAAATAAAGATGCTGACCCAAGATAAGGGAGAAAAACTATTAACAGGGAAAACTCTGAGAATGGAGTTTTCCTGTTTTAAGACTTAAAAATTAAAATACGAAGTTTTATTAGAAGAAAATGCTATATAGACGCTAATGTTACATGTTAGAATGTACTAGCAGATATTTCTAAAATAGGCAAGGATAAAAGAGTGTTGTCACCTTTATGAATTCTGCATGGTCCTTGTAGCATCCATGAGTCTGATAAAATTCCCCCTTTCTTAGTGTGTGATCCCACTGGGTTCTCTTACATTTTTTCACACTGTTGTGTGTATAGCTTATTCATGTTTGACTGCTAGGGAACGGAGCATTTTAATAATCCAAGGAATGGCTCTGACAGGGTCCATGGCTCCCGACACCATTGAGATAAGAGTCCACCAAGTTCAACATAGCCAGCTCTGTACTCAAATCAAGAAACATTTAGCTATTACTCAAGAAAGCATAGTCATCCTTCAGAATCACATAGATTCATTGGCAGCAATGATCCTCCAAAGTCTTGGAGGATTAGATTTGATTATCATGCAAAGGAAAGACATATGCATGGTTTTATATGAAAAATGCTAAACAGAAATAATATGAGAAAATGCCAAAAAGTTACTAGAAGAGATTAATGGTAGAGACACAGCTGAGAGCCAATGGAGGACAATACAAATGCTGCGCCAGGATCCCCAGCCCATTCCTATAGGATAGATGCTTAGGGTATTATGAAGAGGAAGAGGAAGGAGTGGGGTAGACAAAGGTAAACAGGACCAATCATTTGGTTCTGGCTCCTATGTCTATCTAGTAACTTACTTAAAGCACTCTCTGTACTGCCTATTTGCCACCATGACATATGCCACTTGCTACCTGGAACAGAATGACCTGGAGAGACAGCTGAAACAATGGGTCATTGCCCTTAACAACCTGCTGATTGAAACACACACTTCTGTAAATCTGCTTGCTTGGCACCCCCTGCCCTCAGCCTTGTGGTTTTAACATATAAAATGAAATGCATTCTGGACCTGAAACCAAGACCTTTCAGTAGCTGTCCTAGCTAAGCTCAGGTGACATCTCCTCTCTCCCATTCTCACTGGGGTTGGCGTCCTTATTCCAAAAAGACTCCTGCAACGATGGAAGGGGTTTGAGGGAGGAACAGGAGAAATGATGTTACCATATTACAAGCTCAACAGTAAAAAATGAAAAAATAATGTACTGGCTGGTTTTGTGTGCCAACTTTGGTTTTGTGGAGTCATCACAGAGAAAGGAGTTTCAGTTGAGAAAATGCCTCCATGAGATCCAGGTGTAAGGCATTTTCTCAATTAGTGATCAAGGGGAGAGGACTCCTTGTGGGTGGTACCATCTGTGGGCTGGTAGCCTTGGGTTCTATAAGAGAGCAAGCTGAGCAAGCCAGGGGAAGCAAGCCAGTAAGGAACATCCCTCCATGGGCTCTGCATCAGCTCCTGCTTTCTGACCTGCTTGAGTGCCAGTCCTGACTTCCTTTGGTGATGAATAGAAATGTGAAAGTGTAAGCTGAATAAACCCTTTCCTCCCCAACTTGCTTCTTGGACATGATGTTTGTGCAGGAATAGAAACCCTGACTAAGACAAATAATAAAGTATCAGTCATATATAAATGTGTTGAAATGGGATAAGAGAGAACACTCATTTTGTGATGTCAGAATAACTTTGACATGTGAAACCACACAAGGTAATTTAAAAGCACAAAAATGGTCAAAAAATAATTTAATGATCACATACATAAGCATCTTAGTACACTGCCAAATAAGACCTGTACATTTTCAGGTATATGCATTTTTCTGTTTATATGCAATAGATACAATTTTAAGAATCATTCTCCATTAAGATAGAAGAACAAAGGAATGAATCTGGAGAACAAACAGTTGGTTTCAGCACTGTCTCACCTGGATGGCAGGCAGTGGTGGAACAGAGCTATTAATCAGTCTGCAATCACCTGGAGACATGTGCAAGAAAGCAGCATGGCGGAGGCAAGCCCAGCCATAGATGTTTCATTTCCTTTGAAAACAGCAGCCAGTCACAGAGGCTAGGAGTGGGCAGGCTGGCATAACCTATTTACAGTTAAGTAATATTATTTTCCTTTTTAACTCCTTGTTTGTCTAAATCAAGAGGTGGAGAATGAGACATTTCAAAGTCGTGGTAACCACGGACACTGGAACTGGCTTTAAATGAACTGATACCGTGCTTCAGCGAGCTGATCTTCGTAAGCTGCCAAGTGTGTGCTCGGAGAGTCAGTCCGCTGGCAGTGGACCGGCTCCATTGAATGTGCTTCTAAGCTCCAGTGCCTGGAACCAGCATGAAGCACGTTCCTAAGACTACTAACTTCTCCTTCCAGCCTTGCCTCCAGATTCTAGAAAACGAGTAGCTACTTGTAGTCTGTGGGTCCTACTGGTCTCTTCGATGTGTGAAGTCTCCGATATCCAGCATATCCCTCACTCACTGAAGAACTAGTAAGCTTCCATTTCAGTTTCAGCTTTCAAGGGATGGTCATCCTTTGACAGCCCTGACCAGACTTTACCAGAAGTTTTTTGACGATGCTCACAGGGAAGCATGCTGTGTTTACTGGGCCACTAGAGCATGGATTTTATTTGTTGTGTTTGCTGTCAGGTAAGTCTGTCTCAACAGTAGTTTGAGCTACAACTTGTTTCAAATGGTTCTTGTTGCTGAATTTGTTTTGTTGTCTTTCTTACTAATCTTTAAGTTGTTTTGACTTACTTCAGTTGTTTCCTGTTTGGATACTTTGTGATTTATAGCTTACCGGTTATTTAAGGTAAGCTCATTCGTTCTACTGTGTCACACAAGGTCAATAGATATTTCCATTTATAGGCATGGAATTGTCTTTAAAAGCCAGGTCTAAGTATATATCTGAAAACAGTGTGATTTTTGAGCCACACTGAATTATTTGGCCGATATTTTTATATTTGTTTTTATTTATTTTTATGATTGTTTTTAGTATTGGCTGATTTGATTTTACAATTTTTTTTGTGCAATGTCTAATGTATTTTTGTGACTTTCTGCATTCTCTTGTATTTATTGAAGGCAGGAGGAAGTGGACCATAGAGAACAATGTAGGTGCCAAATATATCTCCCATCCAGTTTAAAATAACCTTGAAGACTAACAATGGAGGTCTCTAGACTGGTGCCAGTTCATGGTAAGGGAACTGACCAAACTTTGCAGTAGGTCTCCTCCAGAGTCTTCATAAAGACACTCTATAAGGTCAGTTAAAGATTTCTCGTTCAGTACATTGTGTTAGTCTGGTTTCTGATATAGCAAGAAAAGCGTGAGATAAATCAGCTTATAAAAAGAAAAGTGCTCCTTGGGCTCACAGTTTTAAAGGTTCGTTTTCTAAGGACATGTTTCTTTAGGCCTCTGGTGTATTGGGAGGCAGAGCACCATGGCTAGAGTGTATGGAGGAACAGAAATAAGAGTGATGTCCTACCATCTCCTTTAAAACTGTACTACCAATGACTTCGAAAGCTCCTAATAGGCTCTGCCTTTAAAAGATTCTGTTTCCTCCAAAGAGCACTATGCTGGTGACCAAGCTTGTGAGACCTGGGTCCCTATGAACAGAATTATTAATGTATATTCTCTATGTTACCTGGAGGTTTTAATGCACGGCCACTTTCTTGTTGACATCTTGTGCTCCAACGGTGAATATACTTTTGCTTTAGGATAACATTGCTCATTTGGGTAAGCTGTTATTATGTCCAAATTAATGCATTTAAGAAGGACTCTGGGACTATTAGGGAGTAGTGATCCTTCTTCAGGTTCAATGGCTTCTTTAAAATGGATAAGCATTGACTTTCACAGGGCAAAACATTGAGTATGATTTTAATCCCTTCTAAATAAACAACTCTAATTCACTCCTTTTTATAATCACTCAAATCCTCCCTCCAAGCCACGCCACTGCCACCTGCACCAGCCAGGTCATGAAGCTTCTTTTCCTCTGGTTCCCAAGTCCTTTCTTCAGAGTTGCATTAAAAGAAAAGAACAATCAGGTTATAAAACTGCCAGAGGGGGGAAATGATGCACAGAAGCGGATTTTAAATCACAGTCTCTAGCTGAGGTAAGGACCATCGTTAATGATTTTTAAACGTCAGTGAGAGAGAAATCTACCGAATTAGACATTTAATTAAATGTTTGATGTCCTGGATTTGCCAATGTTTACTAACTAGGTCATCCATTTGCCAGACATCTCTGATGAGGAAGAATGACTGGCAGTACAGAGTGGGAAAGACAGAGAGGGACTGTGAATAGCTCAGCTCTGCTTGTGTTAGCTATGGCCTTAAGAGGCCAAGGATGCGATGCAGTGTATTCATTATAGTAACTAGTGTAGAAACTTTTCCCATTAGGATGTTTGGGGAAAGAACCGCAATTACAGATAAAATAGAGAAGAATGGATGAGAGGCTTATTGTAAATCTCAGAAAGGACATCACGAAGAAAGGTTAGCAGTGATGGGTATGCTTCCTGTCCTTGTCCTGATCACTATGTATGTGAATCAAAACATCTCACTCTATCAGGGATGTGCACAAATATTGCATATCGATAAAAACCTAGACTGATACAAAGAATCTGTCTCAGGAACTGTGTAAGCAGTATTAAGCTAGATCAATCAGCTGAAGTAAGGACACTTCGTTGTTTCATATTCTCTTTGGGTACACAGGTTTAGAGCTGACATGGAGAATCTCACCATGAGTAAATAGATAGGAATCGGAAATTTCCAGTTTCAAAGATCTCTCATATTGAACAATTATCTTAGAAGGTAGATAAGCTGGAAATGAAGACAGTCTCCTGTATCTGCAGCTACAACAATCAGCCTTCAATATGGAAAGGACAACATAAGATAAAAGGCTACATCAAATCACTGGGGACACTTTCAGGAAGGGTCATTGGCAGAACCAGTGCTCCATGATGACAAAGAAACTATGTCAGACATCCTAAACCTGTCCATTGATGTCGCCCAAGGGCAGCATCAGCGCACCCAAACTTCTCCTTCCCTTGGACTTGCAGGGAGAAGACACAGATGCAGCTTCCTTGTAGAGGTAGCTGTCACCAGCTACATCTGCTCTGGGCACAGCCCCTCGGAACCCCACCTGTCTGCAGTCAAACTGGACACTGGGCTGTGGTGCAGGATGGCAATAGGTGGAACACGAGTGAGGAAAGATGCAGGGTAGTCTTGTGCTGAGGTGTCTGTGTGTGCCTACATGAGCTAGGTGTGCCAACATAAGCTATATTTAAAATGCAGATTAAGAACGTAAACCGTGAGTTACAGAAACACAGGTGAAAAACTTCACTAGAACCTCCTAAGTAGTAGATACTTCTAGCTTGAATCCTGTCTCGTGTTCCAACTGCTATGTTGGGATCCAATTCAGAAGGCTTTTCCTTTCTGTCATGGGACTTCTATATATGTAACAAGGGATCTACTTTGCATGTAAAAAATCTCAGAATTATGTTATGAAGAAAACTTGCTTTTAGAAAATTCTTGAATTTTTTCTTCATATGATTAGATTTTTGTGGGCCTGGAAAAAAGAAACCACGGACGCACACCCAGGAGAATGTGACTCAGTGAGAAAGCCATGGCTTCCCAGAGGTGCAGCAAATGGAGGCTGTTGGCTGAGTCCACTCCACACAGCAGGTTTTCTCTTGTAGGGAGATCTTGGTATAACTCTTGTGTCTCTCACTTTCCTGAATCAAGACATGGAGGACACATGGCTATTGAGTGCTACCCCTACTTTAAGGTGTGCAAGAGATAGATGTACCCTTCCTTCCTTCCTTCCTCCCTTCCTCCCTTCTTCCCTTCCTTCCTTCCTTCCTTCCTTCCTTCCCTATCTCCCCCCCCCCAAGCATCTGCACATATTCATTGTGTGTGTGCACACCTGTGGGTGTGTGTATACACAAAATGTATGTGTCACTCAGAGAATGACTTCCAGTGCTGGTCCTCAGATGGTCCTCACCTTTTGTTCTCATTGGCTTGAAAGGTCACCATGGAGGCTGGACTAGCTGGCCTGTGATCTTACAATAACCAGCCTGTTTCCGCTTCCCATCTCCGTCACTGGGCTTACAGATGTGAGATGCTATGGCTGTTTTTGACCTGGGTTCTGGGGATTTAAACTCAGGTTTTACAAGGCAAGTGCTTTACTGACTGAGCCATCCCCACAGCCCCAACTTCAATTGTTTCGAGGGTCTGAGGTTTACTGGTGTCTAATTAGTATTTATACAAAGAGTGTCTAATATGATTCTCAATGCTTCCTGCCCTAGGGTATCACGCCTTTGTATGTGAGTTGAGTCTAGACTCATTGTCAATAAATAGGATATGTCAAAAGTAGGGACCTGTCACTTCAGGAGATAATTAAAGGCTGATTATTTCTCTCTTCCTCTGAGACTTCACTCCAGTGTGTGTATGTGTGTATGTATACATGTGCATGTGTGTATGTATATGTGTGTGTACATGGGTGTGTGCATGCATGTGTTTACATATATGTGCATGTGTGTATGCATATGTGTGTGTACATGGGTGTGTGCATGCATGTGTTTACATATGTGTTCATGTGTGTATTCATGTGTTTGTGTGTTTGTGTGTGTGTGTGTGTGTGTGTTTGTGCATGTGTGAAAAATGCTGTGAGAATCCCAAAGTGGTCAACATGTTTTTAACCAGCTCAGCCAGGTCCCAGCTCTGGTCACAGTGAGAGAATGTGGAAGTGGATCTTCTGGGACCTGCCAATGATCAAGATCTTGGGATAAGATGCAATTCATGAGCCAATATTGGATCTAACACATAAGTCTGGAGATTACTTCACAGGATTCTAATGGACCCACCAGAGACCCAGAATCAGGGTCAGCAGTGAAGCCTAGAACCTTGTCCCTTAGAATCTGTAAGACAATCTGTGCTTACTGGTTCAGATTTCTAAGTTTTGAGGAAAATTGTTACCTAGCAACAGATAAAAAATGACAAGCACATAGACACTATTCGGGGGAATGGATTCCCACTAACACTTGGCCTGGGGGTTACTATTGAAGGGCAGTGGGGTGGCAGAATCTGAGGATAGTGCAGAACTTCAGTGCTGTTCTCTCCAGTGCTCGTCCAACAGGCTGCACATCAGGAGAATCGATGCAATTAAAGGGAGGAAAACCCTGACAGGCAGGCTCCTTTCCTGTCCAGTTAAAGCCGACTCTCTGGAGCGTTCGTTGTTCTGGAAAAGCGTTGGTGATTGACCCTGGAAGGCAGGAGGGAAAAGCACTGGGCTTGTCCAGCTGTTCTCCTCAAGATCTAGTGCAGTGTGCACTTACCTAGAAGATGCTTCACTTAAAATGTGTGTTTCTAAACAAGCCTTCTCCTTCCTGGCCAGAGTCAGCCTCTCCAGGAGGGGCCAAGCAGTTTCCACAGTTTGCCTGCTTCCAGGTGATTCTAGTAAAGATTTCTGTGAACTCCACTTTGAGCAAGGGTGGGTGCTTGTGAGGTGAAGGGACCTGGACATGAAGCAGGTTTGTGATGGAAGGGTGTTGGAGTTACAGAGGAAGAGAACTTGTGATTCAGGAGACAGTGGGAGGGTCTGCAGGCAGGGGTCAGCAGTCTGGGGTGGCTGAAAGGAATGGTTCATTCATGAATTGTCAGCCTGGTGACTGGGTATGGGTGGGAAATGGCATTCTCAGCAGTATTGGAAGTGCAGGAAAGCCAGTGCAGGAGAAAAGGATTGTTCCCAGTGAGGGGGAGGGTAAGAGGCTCTACTGTGTCTATGAAATAGATACAGATGAATAGATTATTAAATAATCCAGGTATCAAAATGAGGATGGGAAAGCTGGGGGGGGGGGGAGAGAATGAAATTGAAAATGACCTTGGAGGAGGGTGGTGGAGAGAACAGCATCTCAAATGTAGCATGAAATTGTCCAAGGAGCAGAACACGAGGCTCTTGTGGAATCAGAAAACAGGTCAGAAAGAAAGCTAGGAGTGAAATACTGCCACGAAAAAGAAAATTTTAAGAATCACTAGGTGAAAACACATGCCATCACTTCAGTGTTATGAATACACCTGATTTTAGGACTGCTGGAGTTGTAGAAAGATTGAGAAGACAGCAGAGAAGCTGCCATGGACTCCAGCCTTAGTGTTTCTGTTTCTGACACTGTACGTTGATCTGGGGCATTTTGAACAATTAAAGAGTTGTCAATTAATAACGTAGCCCATCTTTAAAATTGTACCACCACCACCACCACCACCACCACCACCATCTTTGTGTGTGTGCACATATATGGCATACAAATTCCATAACAGATTTCAAAAGTCACTTCTTTCCTTCTACAGTGATTTTCAGGAACCAAACTTTGTCCTCAGGTTTGGGCAGTAAGTGCTGTGCCATCTCACTGGCCCTTGATAGTTCCATCTTTGCTCAGATTTCCCTAACTTGACCTCATGTTTTTTTCATATTTAGGACCCCATGCAGAAGTCCACCTTACACGTTTCTTATGTCTCCTTGGGCTGTGGGCAGTTTTTTAGTTTCTCTCTGTCTTTGGAGACTTGGACATTTGAGAGAGTACCAGGTTAGGGTTTCTCACAGTATCCCTGTGTGGTCTGATATGTTTGTCTTACAGTAGACTGAGGCTATATGATTTCATGATTTTTGTTTTGAGACAGGATATGACTATTCAGACCCAGGCTAGCCTCAAATTCACAATCCACAATTCCTCTGCCTTGGTATGGTGGTTTACATGAGAATGGCCCATAGTTTCACGTATTTGAATGCTTGGTCCCAGTTGGTAGAACTGTTTGGAAAGGATTAGGAGGCGTGTCTTTGTTGGAGGAGGTGTGTCGCTGGGAGTGAATTTTGAGATTTCAAAAACCCAAGCCAGGCCCAGCTATCTCTCTTTTTGCTTGTAGATGATAAGTGGACTCTCAGCTACAGCTCCTGCACCATCCTACCTGCTGCTGCCATGCTCTCTGCTATGGTGATCTGAAGCTATAAGTCCAAAAAACTCTGTCTTTTATAAGTTGCCGTGGTCACGGTGTCTCTTCACAGCAATAGAACAGTGACTGAGACCCTCAGCTTCCCCTCAGTTTTCTGAATCCTGGGATTACAGGATAGCTTACTGTACACAGCTTAGGTCAACTTAGAATAACTTAAATTAAATACACCAATTTTTATTTTCTTGAGGATCTCAATTAATTTACAGAGAATTGGTTTCATCTTCCCTAATTTCTCCCCCACTCTCTCGGCTTCTCTTGTACCGTGCTCTACATTGTCTCCTTTGCCCAAATATTTCTCACAATTAACTTTGGAGATCAGGAGCTTGTTTCTGTGCAGAAACAATATTCTTTTACTTTGTACTTCTGATTTATGGGTTTTGTTTACTAGCTGTGCTTTACAATCCTTAACTTTGACTTCGGCTATTGGCAACAGCATCTAACAATCTGAATTCTGGTGACATTAATTACTAAAATGTGCATGTCCTATTGAATAGTCTCAGGATATTGTTTAGAAGGTAAGTCAGGCTTCTACAAAAAATGAAGTTCAGAGTAAAAATAAACAAATAAATATTTAATTGTATATTTTTTAATTGAAACAATGCACACAATGTATTTTGGTTACATTTTCTCCATCTCCTGATTCCTCCAAGGTCTTCTCCATCTCCTCACCTATCCACCCAACTTTGTACTTTTCTCTCTTGTTTTAAAACAAAGAAAAAAAAATAAAACAACAGCAAAAATCTACCCCCTCCAATAAAAGTGAAAATGAACAAGCAAAAGATAGATAAAACAAAACAAAACAAAATGTTCAAGCAGAGCGAAATAAGGTAAAATGTCTACAGAATACTGCTGAGTTGGTGTTGTGTTGGCCGACTCTCCTTGGTGTGGGGTTTGCACTGATGCGTATGTAGTTAATATGCACAGTGTGACTCCATTGGAGAACACTGATTTTGCTTTTGGCCTCTAGTGTCTGTGGAACTGGATTCTTGATTAGGGGTGGGAGCCTGTGTCCACCTCCCCATCTCAGTGCTGGGAGCCTGTCTATGCAGGCCCTGTGCAAGCTGCCACTCCGTCTGTGAGTTTATCCATGCATCAGTCCTGTAGTGTCTAGAAGACCTTTTCAGAGCACATTCTTGGAGCTAAGAGAATCTATAATTACTTTTGCCTCCATGTATGCTCTGAGAATAGCATTATATGAACCAAGACATCAAAGACAGCCATCTTTTTTGAGAATTAATTCTGTTGACCATTCAATACAATCCTGCCATCATGAAATGTGATATGGGATTGGATGAGGGAAATGTGAGCAAATCAGTGTAGATTTTACTGAGCTCAGTGCTTTGGGCAGGTGTGATTGTGTCATAACTATTTCTACATGCAACGAGAGAGAGGGGAGATGGAGAGGTAAGGAGAAGGGGGGAGGGGGAAGGGGGAGAGGGAGAGAAAACCTGTGAGCACACGCATGCCATGCTGTGTGTGTCCCTTGTGTCACATGTGTGTTCACTGTGTGTGTCCCAGGGAATGAACTCAGGTCAACAGCCTTGGTGGCAAGCACTGTCACCTGATCCATCTCACTGGCGCCACAATTATTTTGGGAAGGACTTTTTTCAATGATTACTTTTAAAGCACTGGCTTTACAGCCTCCTGGAATGTTCTTTCTATAAGTCAATACATACCTCCCTGGAGCTACTTTCTTATATAACATCATACTACTGTGATGTGTGTAGGTGTGTGTTCTTATATAAGATCATACTATCAACATACTGCCGTGTATGTAGCCTCTGAGTTTTGAAGGCAGGAAGGCAATATAGCATCTCACTTGAAATTTTTTTTTCTTTTAAAAGTGTGTGTGTGTGAGATATATATATATATATAGAGAGAGAGAGAGAGAGAAAGAGAGAGAGAGAGGAGAGGAGAGCAGGAATTCCCTCCTCCCATCTTAAGAGTTCCAGGGATCAAACAACTCAGGCAATCCATTTTGGCAGCAAGCGTGCTTATCCACTGAGCCATCTCACAGGCCCTCTGTTGGAATTGGTTTTAGATGCTGATCACAGTGGAAACTTTGTTTCCATGCTGTTTCTTCAGTGACTGACCTTTCTTTGCTGAGCCACTGGGTCATGCTGTACTGCTTAGATTTTTCTCCTCCCAGAGGGCCATGGCAGAGCTGTCAACACCTAAACTAAAGGCACAATTATGAGAAAAAGAATACTGTGTCATCATTAGAGGTAATACTGTGTCATCATTAGAGGTAATACTGTGTCATCATTAGCGCTAACCTCCGACACATTAACAGAAGACTCCGCAAATGTGGCTTTGTGGTTTTTGTCATTTTTGAAGGCTTATGAGGTAAACAGATTTCAGATGAATGTGCCTTAGTCATGCTATGCAAAAGTGCACACCACAGCATAAACAATTAGGAAACTTCAACAACACATTAAAATATGTAAAGATTTAGTCTTTTATTAGGCATAGAATATTACTTACAGCTTACTGGATTTTCTCTTCCTCCACATTTCTTTGTTACACAGAAGAAAATATAGGAATCAACTTTTAAGTTGACCACTAAAAGAAAGTAGTGTCATCATTTCTATTTAAACACTTAGTTTTGGACAGGACATAACAGTTTTCTGAGCATACATTAGGCACTTTTGAATGCTCTATTTTAGGTAATTATTCTAGGTATTTTTCCTTCAGTTTTTCTTTTTTAAAGTCCTATTTTTATTACTTCATTGAGAATTTCATTAGATGTATTTCTGATCATACACCCCCCCCCCATTTCTCCCAAATCTACCTCAACCTCCCGACTCACCCAACTCTATCTCATGTCTTCTGTTTCTTGTAAGAGTCCATGTGCTATTCAGAACTCTTGGGTGTGGGCCGTCCCCTGGAGCTCTGCCAGCCTAGGAGGGGTAGTCCCGGTACAGAAAATGGACAATCCAGCCGCCTTCAGCTATCAACTTCCAATGGCTCCCGAGCTCGAAGTGGGACTGACTCGGTGCCTAATTTCTCAGTTTAGGTTGTGTCAACTGAACGTGTAGAGGTCTTTTTTATCCTGTTACAGCCGCTGAGATCCTGTGTGCAGCTGCCCTGCTGTGTCTGGAAACTTCTGTTGTCGTCATCCATTGCCTCTGCTCTAACATTTTTTTCCCAGTCCCTTCTCTTTGTTGACCCTGGAACCTTGTGGGGGAGGGGTGTGAAATGTGCATCTTGTTTAGGGCTGAGCATCCTGTAGTTTCTCATTTACTGCATATTCACGGTTGTGGGTCTCTGTGTTAGTTTCCATCTACTGAAGAAGCTTGAGTGAGGCATTAATCTATGTGTACAGTGCTGTCATTAGAAGTTGATTTTAATATTAGTCCATTCAGTGGGGTAATATAGTAGCTTCTCCCCAAGGACCTGTGACCTCTCTTGCCACGGGTCCTTGGCTCCAGTAATGGTGGCAGGTATTGGTTCCATATTTTGGAGCAGGCCTTACATCCAATCATGACGTATTTGTTTACTTCTATAACATCCGTATTGTATTACACCAGTGGGCATGTCTTGGCAAGCAGGCTGTTAGCTGGCTTTCAGGTTTCATGCTGGGTAGACTGGTGTTCGTGTTTTTCCCCTGGTAGCATCCACTTTCTAGCCCTGTGGAGATCAGTGGAGATGAGGCTTCCAGGTCCCCATTGATTTCTTCATGCTCTAGGACGCAAGTGTGCAGTGTCTTAAGAAATAGGGTCTTACCATCCAATTCTGGAGGGTAACCAGGAGCAATGGCAATTTTATGTTTGGGCATTTATGGGACCTCACTGGCCAACAGTTCTAAAAGAGGTGTGGTTTTCTTTTTAATTGATATAAAATGATACATATTTCTGGAGTACAGGCTGATGTTTCAATACACATATACAGTGTTTATTGTCAAGATTGGGGAAATTAGCCTTTCTGTTTTCCATTGCCTATTTTCTTCATAAGGACAATGTCAGCTCCATCATGTACCTCGACTGTGTTCTACCCCATACCTTCCCTTCTTGTCCCTTCCCCTGTCCTCTTTCTGCCAATTTCCTTCCTTCCTTCCTGGTCTGAAGTTTTAACCTCTCGCTTGTCCTCACCCTGCTTTTAGAGTAGTGCACTCCCTCCTCAGGGCCAAACACTCCAGAACAGACTCTGGACTCTTTCCTGTTCCACATACTGAAGTTTTTCTTTACACAATATGTGTCTCTTGAAATGTCAGCACCCGCCTCATAGGATCATGTCTCCCCAGTACTCTGTTTATTCCCAGCAGGTTCTTGAGGTCTCTGTGTGGTTGTAGTTCTTGTCACGAGTCAATTTTGAAAGTGAGATGGCATCAAGTACCTGGACATTTTGTGAAGTGCAGTAACCTTTGGACACATGACTGTGGCCTCCAAATACTCAAGTAAAGGGTAAAGCTTAGGTCTTAGGTAGGGTTGTTCATTGCCTCCATAGGTCCCATTCCTGTCTCCATCGATGGTCTCTGGGACCTTCAAGTGTCCAGTCACATTTTCTCAGCTCAACATTTTTATCTATCTATCTATCTATCTATCTATCTATCTATCTATCTATTCTTGGAGGAAGATTCTTTTTAGTAAAGGCATTTGTAGAGTCTAAATATATTCAAATTCTCCACCAGACATTGACCGCTATTTCTTTTAATGATGACAAATTCCAGGATAATAGAAGCATCTGGGCTGGAATCTATTCCCAGGTATTGACAGTACCTGTTGCCTTCTAGTGGCTATCCAGAAATCAGGTTATTATTGTAATGAAGTGTTTGCTCACTCTTTGTACCTCTGCTACATCCCTAATTAGGGCCATTGAAATAAGCCTCCTGCTAAGGTATAAGGTGAATCTGGTTCCTGTTCAGGACTCTCTGTGCTTAGTTTTCTGGTTTGTTTCATGCCCGGTGGTTTTGCATAATAGTACTGCACACAGAGGGCAGAAAATATGTTAACATGCACTGCTCAATTTCATTCACTTATTACGTGTGTAATTTTGAATTTCAGGCACTATGGTAAGGCAGAGGGATGAGCTTTGAATACAAAACACATGATCTCAAGGAACTGACTCTAGGAGACAGGTGACTGCACAGCAATTCAGAAAGTATAGCATTCTAGCATGAGAGAGAAAACAAATTGAGGAGTGGGTCTTGTTTATAATAATTATTACTGACACACCTAACTTGCAGAGAGAGAACAGGTCTGTAGAGCCTGAGAACAGTTACCTCCCAAAGTTGTATACTTACACATGTAGGACTAAGCCAAGCTACCTTGACTTCAGAACCTGATCTGCTACAGCATGGGTCTCATGCTTTATTCATCTTCTTAGGGCTGGCAGCTTTCAACAGAGGATGCCTGAGTTTCTCTCCCAGGCTGATGGAAACTGTGGAATCATGCTTGCTGCCAGGGTCTTGTGCCATACATTGTTGGCACCTGATCAATGAACTCTCTTGGCTTTTTATTTTTCTGGAGGAACAGAGAGACTGGGTGGGGTCCTTGTGTCAGGTGGAGGATACCAGTTGTGCCCCCCACAGTCTTTCCTTTGTCTCTCAACTTCAGGCTTCCTAATGGCTTGCTTTTCAGCACCAGTACTAGGGGGATACCTAGCAGTTCCCCAACGGAGGCCATCTTGCATTAGTTGGATGTTAACACAAACCTGGCAATGAACAGATCTTCAAGGACTTATACCAGGGGGAGGAAAAGGGGAGTACCAGTCAGTGCCTCGCTGAAATGGGTTTCAGGAACCAGCTCACAGAAGGTACCAGGCTTGAATTATTAGTAAGTGAAGGAAACAACTCAAATTGCTTGATAACAAATGGCATTTATTAACTTTTATAACTCACTGGTCTTGGAGTGAAAGCAGATTTAGGTTGAGTTTAGACAGAGGCTTAAATAATATTGCTAGGAGTCTCCCACTGCTCACTCTGGCTTCTCTATGTGATGGGTGAGATGACCATCAGGCTCTGGCTGTAAGCTTAGTGGTTCCTCAAGGACATAACCTTCTCTGATGCTATCAGAATGGGAGCCTCTTATAGAGAAGAGTTTTCAGACAGACGGAGGAGGCAGTGGTTGAGAGAGACAGAAAGAGCAGGAGCTGTCGTCTTACAACCTATAAGTGACTTGGGAAGGTTGTAGGGTCGAACTATCTTGTGAGCGTGATTCTGAGGAGTCAGTAGAAGCCTGAGACCGTACTTACCAATTCCTCCTGCTCCTCTCCCCAGCAACCAAGGCCCAGGAACAGCTGCAAACCACGTCCACAAGTGACCCAATGCTCCTCAGAGTCCTCCAGGATTAACAAGCAGCATAGCTTAGCATTGAGTTCTGACTGTAGCCTTAACTCCTGAGGCTCATAGTGGAGTCTATTCCATAATGGCTCCACAAGCATTGAGCTAAACGAATATTTTAAAGAAATAACCTAACTGCATAAAAAGGACCACTTTCCTTATTTGCAAGAAAATAAGGTCCCAGCTCTTATTGAATCCATCTATGGAGACATCTTTTGTGTTTCATTGCCCAAGAACTAGTTTTACTTGGATTTTAAAATTCATACACTTTCAGTTTCAATTTGGGAGTGTAACAGGTACAGGGCTCAGGATTGCAGCCTCTGCAGGCAATTTCTTTTCTCCATTGTTTATTATTAATGAGATACTGTTTTTTAGAGGTGGTACTGAGGGGTCACAGATTTAATCCAACTCTGACAAGTAACACTGCAGGTCACAGCTGGAGCCTGAAAGCTACATGGTCAAGACCCACACTGGAAATGCAGGGCCTCTGGGAGATTTTTCTCTATGTTAATTAACATCATTGCTTAATAACAGAAATGAGCTTAGTCTTATATCCAGTGCCAGTGTGGCTTGCCTTGTGGCTGCCTGATTCTTACGTAGCATTGACCCAGTAGGTTCTGGTTTTGTAGGGAAAAGTTTGTGGCTCCCTCCTGTCATTTCAGGTCCTTCTATTCTTATCAGAGGGTGTGAGGAACCTGCCTCAAACTGTCCAGTGGGTGTGAGGATTCCCCAGGGTCCCAGGAAGTAAGAGGAATAAGGGAACTTGAAAAGAAATAGAATCTTCTTCACTCTTCCTTCCTTACCACACCCCGGCATGTTCCAAGCAGGCAGCCTATCACAGAGCTACGTCCTAGCTCTCTGCTCACCATTCCAGAGCCACCTCTAATGACCGGCTGAACTTAGATCTGAAGATTGATAGTGGCTCATCTGTTCTTCTCAGTCCCTTTCTGAAGCCCCATTCCTTTCCCCATGCTTGGGGATCAATAATCACCTTCTCTACTCCATTTCCATCCTCTGCTTCTCTGTTTTCATGTTCAAGGTTTCTTTATACAGTTCCTCATGAAACTCCAACTAACGAGTTTAGAGGTGTTGGCTACTTAGACTCTTCTTCTGACTTCTTACAAAACAAACAAACAAACAACAAAACTTGTAACAACAAATAAAACAAACTCAAATTCAAACAAAACAAAACAGCAACAAAAAAAACCCAACAAAACAAGATAAACAAAACAAAAAACATAAAACCTTCTTATCTGGCCTACAAGATCCCCCAGGTCTGGTGTTATTCCCCTCAAGTCTCATCTGTGTGCACTGAGGCCACCCTGGCATTCTTCCCGATGCCCCTGTCTTTTTCTCTCCTTGGAGCACCCAGCTTGCTCTTTCTTTCCTGACTTCTGACCTCTGAAGACTCATATGTCACGTCAAGCTCCAAGGTCACTCCCTCAAGGAGGCCTACTTTTGACCCAAAAGAGCCTCTGAGTCACTGGATGTCCTATCTCTCTGCCTTGTTTATTTGTGATACCTGTAAGAATATCAATTTTCTTTTCATACACTTCATCTATCCCCTTGAGAGTAGCACTGTGTTGCCAAGGCCAACCACAATATCTGGAATGTAGCAAGCGTGCAGCCAGTGTATGTTGAGTGGGAAACAACACAGTAGGTTCCCACACATGTTGTTGGATGGATAAATATATTCCATTTTTATATTCTTTGTCTTAGGGTTTTATTGCTGAGAACAGATACCATGACCAAGGCAACTCTTATAAAGACAACATTCGGAGGGTCAGTTCATTATCATCAAAGTGGGAGCCTGTCAGCATCCAGGCAGGTACGGTACAGGAGGAGCTAAGAGTTCTACATCTTCATCTGAAGGCCATTAGAAGATTGGCTCCCATATGGTTAGAAGGAGGGTCTCATTGCCTACCCTCACAGGGACACACTTCCTCCAACAAGACCACACCTACTCCAACAAGGCCACACCTCCTAATAGTGCTACTCTCTGGACCAAGCATATTCAAACCACCATACCCTTAATTCCTGGGGAGTCACAGATTCTATAACAAAGTAGATCAAAATCATTTTGAGTGATTCCTATTTAGAAATTCTTTCCTTTTAAATCTGGAAAAGGGCTATGATATAAATTCCATGTTTTGAGAAAGTCATCCAGCCTAGGAATGTCCAGAGAGGGAACTCTCCAGCTTTCAGGACCACCATCCCTTCATCTTTGGTTAGTCTTGACTATATTAGTGAAGATTCTCAAGAGACAGAAATAATAGTATTTACTATAAGTACTATGGAGATGTATTATAGAAACTGGTTCATGCAGATGTGGAGACTGAGCAGGTCCAGGATTTGCTGCCTGCAAGCTGAAGACTCAGATCAGGCAGTGATGCAACTTCAAGTTCAAGCCAAAGGATGGAGTAGTATGGGAACTGATGGTGTAAATCCCGATAGAAGGGCAGAGGAAGACCAATGTCATGGCTCAGGCAGGCAAGCAGAAAGCAGATGGGCCACTTCCCCTTTCCTCTGTGTTTTGTTTTACTTACTCGTTTGAGGGATTGGATAATGTCCATTGATGCCAGCTGATATAAAGAATTAACCATCACTCTTGGAAAATGTACAAGTTAGTTTAGTTTTGGTCAACTTAGAGTCATCTGGGAAGAGGGAACCTCAACTGAGAAAAATGCCCCTATCAGATTGGCATGAAGGCAAGTCTGTGGGGCATTTTCTTGATTAATGATCAATGTGGGAAGGCCCAGCCCACCGGGGGTGGTGCCACCCCTGGAGAGGTGTACAAAAGGACAAGCTGAGCAAGCCAAGAAGAGCAAGCCAGGAAGCAGCACCTCTCAACGTTTGGGCTTCAGTTCCTGCCATGAGTTCCTTCTGCCTTACTCCCCCCAGTGATGACTGACAGGGAAGTGTAAAACAAAATTAACCCTTTCCTTCCCAAGTTGTTTTTGGTTGGAATGTTTGTGTCATAGCAATAGAAGGCCAAGCAGGACAGATGGTTATCTGCCACTTCCACCTATTTGCTTATACTTTATGCATCGAGTATATGAATACTCAATGTGTTTATATGCTTAGAAATCTAATTTGACTGGTGAATTGATGATGCATGTGCCACGTGACACTGGGCACAGAAAGAAAGGCTAAGCTCTTGTCCCCTCCTCTTGCCCACTTGGGTCCCACTCGGACTTTATGCCACTTTTGTGGGTGAGGTAGAGATGAACTGGTTCATTTTCAAAGAATATGAGTCATATGTTCAATGTAGAACTGAAATTAAAAAAAAATCTTTCCTTTTGCAGAATTTCTCTTGAAATTAATTTTTCCTTGAAGTCTTCTTAAGTCCAAGTATTTGAAACTTCTGTCATGAGAGCCTGTTGGTTAGCTGTTTCTGATCAGTCAGTCAGCCACATGGGGATTATTTTGAACATATGTTCTTATTACTAGTATAAAGGAAGGATGTCTTCTACAAGGACCCAAGGGAACACAAACACAAAGTTTTGCACTTGGTCTAAAACTTCAAGGTAATACAGAATCATTTGCAAATCAATAAGTGTCAGACTGGTATCTTCCCTTTAGGATTTTATAGCTTGTTCTTTGAAAAGCATCTTTATTGGCAGATCAGTACTTGGTCTAGACTTACACTTTTTTTTTCTTTTATTGATCTATAGTCATGGTTGGGTTCAAATAGACATTTCTTTCAAATATATTATGTACTTTGGCCTAGCTATTTTTTTTTAAAAATAATCTATATAGTCTAAGACAAAAGCTAGCAGTGTAGAATAAGCTTACTTTTAAAAATTATTTTCATGGACACTTAACATATGCTCCCCTAAAGTTTATAATATAGCTCTAGATGATGGTCTAAATGCTATGAATAGTTGATGAATCCCAGGGCTGGGGAGATGGCTCAGAAAGTAATGTGTTCGGCATGCAAGCGTGAAGACTTGAGTTTGAATCCCCGGAACCCATGTAAACCTGGACATAGCAGCACAATCTGTAACCTCTGCTCCTGTGGTAAGGTGTGAAGCAGAGCTACAGGAATCCCTGGAAGCTAACAGCTAGCCTGGCATACACAATGGCAAATGAGAGACTGAGTTTCATAACAGGTAGAAGGTGAGACCTGATGCTCAAGGTCATCCTCTGACCACCACACATGTACTGAGGCATATGTGGTCCTGCACACACACACACACACACACACACACACACACACACACACACACTATATACATCACATAGAGAAAAAGGAATCAATGAATCCCATGATTCATACTGGGCATTTTGGGGATTATTGAAGATATTTTTAGTTTGTTGTGTGTTTTCAAGTGAACCACTATTTCAAGTGTGTTTTCAAGTGAATATGAAAGCCAATCTACTTGAAGCCTGGTGGTCACTCAAGCCTTGAATTACAATTTGTTCCACCAATGACTAAAATCACATCATTAGTGGTTTCAGAGTTCAAAGTTCAGAAACAAAAAACCAAAACCAGGCTAGGAAAGGTTCCAGTCCAAAAGCACAGACCCTGTTCCTCTGTCTCCCACTCAACACTTCCCACCATTCTCTAGCCTGAGGCTTGGATGTACAAGCTAACCTCATGTATAACGTCATAATTCTTTCTCTAACTTCAAGATTGAGCATGTCTGAGACACATAGCCTGGGTCAATGCTCCACGGAAAGCCTCTTCCTCTTCTGTCTGTCTCCATCTCCAGAATGGCAACCAGATAACTCAAGCATGGCCTTTGTCCTCTGAGGGGCAGCTGTGAGCTCAGAGATGAGCACCTTGGCTGTGTGTGTGGCTTTGTTGGAGGAGGTGTGTCACTGGGGACAGGTTTTGAGGTTTCAAAAACCCTCAGCATCCCTCTCTCTGCCTACCTGCCAGCCTGCAAGTCAGGATGTAGCTCTCAATTACTTCTCCAGCACCTTGGCTGCTTTCCTGCGGCCATACTTCCCACCATGATGATAGAGGACTAACCCTCTGAAACTATTAGTTAGCCTCCAATTAAATGCTTTCTTTTATAAGAGTTGTCTTGGTCTTGTCTCTTCACAGCAATAGAAGAATGACTAAGACATGGTGCCAAAGGAAATTTTTGTTTTGTTTTGTTTTTGTTTCTGTTTTTTTCAAGACAGGTTTCTTTGTGTAGTCCTGGCTGTCCTGGAACTTACTCTGTAGACCAGGCTGGCCTTGAACTCACAGAGATATGCCTGCCTCTGTTTCCCAAGTGCTGAGATTAAAGGCATGGGCCATTGGTGCCTGGCGCTTTTGTAATGGAAAATTTTGAAATCGTAAAATACTCTAGACAACAAACCAAATTATAAATTAGCCATTTCCCCCCATGATTTTACTGTTTCCCCAACCAGGCTTTAAATTTTCACCCCAACAATCCCACCTGCCTATTGTCTTTTTATTCCCAAAGAATAAATCAGTGACAGGCAAATTCACACATATAGAAATATACAGAGGTTTTGGGGTTTGTGAGTTTTTTAAAAAATTATTTTATTTATTTTCATTCCAGCCATTACCCCCTCTCAGTCCCCGCTCCCAGTTCCTTATCCCATTACTTCCCCCTTGCCTCTGAGATGGTGTTCTCCCCCCCCTTCCCCCCCAGGCATTCCCCTTCCCTGGGGCCTCAAGTCTCATCTTAGGATTAGGCACATCTTCTCCCACTGAGAGCAGACTAGGCAGTCCTCTGCTGTATATATACTGGGAGGAGGGGTGATGGGGGCCTTGGACCAGCCCGTGTATGCTTCTTGGTTAGTGGCTCCGTCTCAGCGGTCAGGGTTAGTTTTGACTTCTGGTCTTCCTATGGGGTCACTCTCCCCGTCAGCTTCTTCAATCCTTCCCCTAATTCAACCAAGTGGTCCCTGACTTCAGTCCAATGGTTGGGTTCTGTCTCAGTCAGCTGATGGTAGGGCCTTTCAGAGGACAGCCATGCTAATCTCCTGTCTAAGCCCATCATACCATCAGTAATAGTGTCAGGCCTTGGTGTGCCTCCAGCCCCCCCAAGATGGATCCCAAGTTGGGCTAGTCACTGGACTTTCCTTCAGTCTCTTCTCCATTTTTACCCCTGTAGTCCTTTTAGACAGGGACAATTCTGGGCCAGGATCCTGTCCTCCCTTTCCTCTCCCCTTCCCCTCTCCCACTCAGGTCCCTTCCTTTGCCTCCTGTAATTATTTTGTTCCCTGTGGTCTTTTTTTCCCCCCACCATTGGGCTCTGGAGGTTCTGTGTAAAGATCACAGTGTCTGTACTCACCCACACCCATTCTGCAGATTCTGCCTTTCCTAGAAGGCTCTTGCTTTTCTCAGAGAGACTCAGAGCATGTATCTTAAAGCACTGTCCCCTCCACAGGACAAGTGTGCAAACCACTCAGAGCTGTTGCAGACACGGACACTATGCCAGCCCTTCAAAGGACATCTCAAGGCACCTTAATGCTGAGATAAAAGAGCCCACAGGCAGAAGAGGCCAGTACCTGGCAACCAGGAGACTTAATTTTTGCCATCGTCCCCTGAAGGTCAGGAAGGAGTGTCTCATTAGACTCTCCCTGTCTAAGACATGGCAATCTCATGGGCACTTGACACTGGCTTCCTTGGCAGAGTGCAGGCTGGCCTCCTCATTTGTCCCTGCCAGCAGGAACATGACATCTTAACTGGAGTTGCAGCTTCAGTAATCCACCCAGGCTCCAAACCCTCATGGCTTCTCTCCTTTTATTCTGCTTTGGTTTTCTCTCCTCTCTATCATGCCAGCCCACCCTCCCCAGGTTTTTAAAGAATCAGAATGATTCTTAATCCCCTTCTGATTTGTCTTACCTATTGCTCTCTGTGGCTGTAGGAACTTACCAGTGAGCTTGGGAAATCTGGGCTCTTCCTGGCTCCCCTGTGTGGTCCTTATCAAAGAAACCCATCCACTCTGCCCTGACGACCCAATGTCCAAGATCAAGGACCCTTGCAGAAGCTGCGTATGGGATGTGTTGACAATAGCCCTCACTTTAGCTGAATAGCAGAGCTTCACGGACGGAGCTATTTACCAGTGGAATCCAGTCATGCTGTCATGTGCCAGCTAGCTGCTTACCCTGTTAGTTGGATGTAAAATGGTGGTCCTGGGGAAAGACTAGAACTGTGGGTAGTAGGAGCCTCATGGCCACACTTGGTTTTGGTCTAGTTTCATTTGTTGCAACTTGAACAATTGCTTAACCCACCTTTACATTACATGGGTCATTACACAGGCAAAGCTGACAGGCTGAGAGGACATATTTAAATGTACATTGGTGTATGGGAAGCAGGCTGAACACATCAGTAATATATTAGTGAGGGTTCTCTAGAGGAACAGAAAAAGTAGAGTATCTACTTAATTATATGGGACATTTGGGGGCTGGACGCAACTTGCCTAGCATGTACAAAGCCCTTGGTTGAATCTCTCCTGTTGAATAAAGTGAACATGATGTTACATGCCTATAATCCCAGCACTCAGGAAGTTGGGGCAGCAGGATCAGAAGATTAAGGTCATCATCAACTATGTAACATTTGAGAGCAGCCTAGACTACATGAGACTCGTTCTTAATAATTAATTAATCAATTAGTCATTCATTGTATTGGCTTAGCTCTTCTCACTCTGAAAAGGAAAAGAGCGCTGTAGCTGTTTACTTCAAGAATTTGGAAGCTTCAGAGCATTGGGGACCAATGCTTCTGTCCCAGTTAAGTCAGGTAGCGTGGAAGCTGTTCTTGCTGGGTCTTCGTGGTGGAGTGGAGCTTCTGCCGCACAGACGACTGTTTTCAGTGCTTTTTCCATGCGGCTCCCAGCCTATTAGATGATGCTGCCCACACCCCCCTCAATCACTCCCTCATGTGTCAGTCTTCCCTGGAAACGGCCCCACAAGTGTGCTCAGCTAATCTAGGTGTCTCTCAATTTAGTCAGCTTGAAAATGAAGACTAATCAATGTAGTGAATAGTTTAAGAAAATCTATATTTCACCCACCGAGTGAATAGTGCATCCAATTAGGGCAGACTAATGCTCCTTCCCCAGTTCCAGATCCTACTTAATTTCTGGGATCTGGGGCTCTTTTAGATAAATGGGAATGAGGGTCACTAATCAGCTGACCTTAAATGAAGAAACTTCCCTCCACTGTGTAAACCAGCTGAATGTAGGCACAGTAAAGGAGTGGCTGTAAAAACCCCAGAGAGATGGTAGTGCAAAAAGAAATGTTTTTGCTGTGGACCATGAACCAGGGAACACAGGTTGCCTCTACAAACTGGACGAGGAGGGAAAGAAAACTCTTGTCCCATATCTTCCAGACAAGATTACACTTCACCAGTAGCTTGGCCTCGGTCCTGGAAGACTGTCCTGGATTTCTTTTTCTTCCTTCCTTCCTTTCTTCTTTCCTTCCTTCCTTCCTTCCTTCCTTTCTTTTTTTTTTGAGACAGGGTTTCTCTGTGTAGCCCTTGCTGTCCTGGAACTCACTCTGTAGACCAGGCTGGCCTCGAACTCAGAAATCCACCTGCCTCTGCCTCCCAAATGCTGGGATTAAAGGCATGCGCCACCACTGCCTGGCTTGTCCTGGATTTCTGATGCACAGGACCACAAGGTGACGATAGACTGATGCTGATGCCAATCATGTTTGTGGAAATGTTACAGTCATTTCAAAAGCTATTGTGTCCTCCCCCGCCCCAACCCTGGCTATGGAGAAGGCATTCTCTCACCGCTCACTATATGGACACAGTTCCCATCCTACCTCATGTTAGCGCGGGGGATCGATCTTACAAAATGTGTTCCTGTTGTAAACAGTGTGTGTGCCCAGCATTAGGGCCAGCTGGACAGCATCGAGGCACTGCCCTGTAAATGACCATCAAAGCCTTCGGTGCTACAGACAGCTCTGGACACCATGTCTGCTTTGGAGCTCTGTTTCCTTTGTCCACTCCTCATTTTCCATTCCATAAATTACCTTGCTCGCATCTCCCGACCCTGAAGTGTTACTGTGTATCACTTTCTCTCCTCTAAACTCAGTGACTCAGGAGATGGCCCTTCCCTCTCCTGTTTGTCATTCTGAGTTTTAATTGCGTAATATATCGTTTTAAAAGTTTTCTTTTCTTTTCCTTTTATTTCTTCTCTCTCTCTCTCTCTCTCTCTCTCTCTCTCTCTCTCTCTCTCTCTGTTGTCTGAGTCCATTCACCTCTGTGCTTCCATGTAGTCTGAAGAGGGTATTTTTTTCCAGCCTTCTGGAAGTTTTCTTAACCTCTTTACTTGCTCAGGAAAAAAAAAATCACTAGAATCACCTGCCATGTGTATTTACAGTATTATCTGTAACTATGTCTTTAAATTTTGCTTTGGCTTAAGAGAAACACATACTTTCCAGTGTTGTCTTCTATCCATCCAAAGGGTGAGGCAAAACTGGGACAAATAAGAGAAGCCAGGAGGTTTGGATGGGCTACAGAGGGGAGGTAGTCAAGGTCCCACTACCGTGGCAACAACAGCACCAGCCATGGTGTAAGGCAGGTCCAAGTTCCAGCGATGAACACTTTGGGAGACAGAGCTCTTCCCCGAGTGTTACAGAGTAGTAAAATAGCCAGTCTCAGAGGCTTCTTGATGAAATAACTTGTGTGCTTTATTCCACGTGACCAGGGACTATATGAACATTGAGGGATTTAGGGATTTAGGGGTGGGTGCTTCCTATTGGCTGAGTTTGAGATGTTAGTGATACTCTATTTGCATGGGGAAGGACTCCGGGTATTTTTCCTATGTGACTGATTGTCATGGTCCTCTCAGTGGAGTTTCACGGTTACATGTTTCAGAGAAAGTACAGAAATGGATAGGAGGCAGCTGGACTCCTGCAGATCTCAAGTCTCTGAGATTCCTAGGGTCTGAGCTCACTCAGCCTTACCAGTTCTATCTGGTGTCACGGTCCACTTGCCCCGTGCCCCAGGAGACAGTCTTGTGCTCCCCCAGCTTTGTTGATGCCTCGGGTAGCCACAGAAGACGTCAGTGTCCTCTCTTATCTTTGTGGATGTGAAAGGCCTTGTTCAGCATTGTCTGCCACTCAATGAATTCTTTATTGGAAATACAGTGGCAAGCGCCATTAAGGTTATGAATGTGAAACTAGTGTTTTCTCTGATGCTCAGATACTAGTGAGCAATATATCTATATTTAGTAGATGGGTGACTGAGGCTGAATCATAGCCACAAAATTTGTATGGAAATCATTGGCACCCCTTCAGACTGGAGGATGACACCCGCAGCGCGCTGTTATTTATTTATTTATTTATTTTGGTATTGTCCCCCTTCTTGTCCTTGGATCACCCAGGCAGCCATATATTACAGATTCAGTGGCTGGACTGTGTGAAGAAAGCTGATTTGCCCTGGTGACCTGTCCACCAGAGCCAGATGGCCATGTGATATTTAAGCTCTGATCCACTCTTAGTGTATTTAATGCTAAGCATTAAAAACAAATATACTAGATAGTTTGATTTAGCTTTAGTGGCCCTGTAAAAAATTTAAGTTTGTTTTAATGCTTAGCAAGGAAATGAGAATAAAACTAGCTCACCAAAGCCATGGCTTTATATACATTATTACTTAGGGATAGAGTCAATATTTAGGTGAAAAAATTAGGGTGGGGGCAGCAAGTAGCAAGATATTTATTGTGACACACATGGCCAAGATTGATGGTCAGGCAGCTGTGTAGAGGACACATGGCAAAGAAGGGCTGTCATGACTGCTTACAGCCATGGGGGTGGGGGTCTCATAGCAGATCAGTGCTTCCATTTTGTGACCTTTAGCTAATGTTTCTGGGTTCTCTCAGGGATCCATGTCCTACTCTGCCTTGATGTTTGTTCTCTTGTCACTTTCATTTACCAACAGAAAGATTGCAAAGGGAGCCACTGGTCCCTTCTTTCTTCTTTTCATTCGGAGTTTGTAGCAGTGAGTGGAGCTTCCATATCCACTGGTTTGGTTTTACTGTTTGTTTTGTTTTATTCTTTCCCTACTTAGGCGTCACATGCAGCTTTGGGTGACCCTCGGCAGCATCCCTGTCATAGGGATACGCTCCATCATGGTTTTCTGCTTTCCTCCCCAATCAGGCAATGCCTCGGGGATTTCTATATGTCCTTCAATAGAACAGGCCTCCTTGTGAATGGTTAGTACTGTTTGGTATGCATTTGGATTTGGATTCATGTAGATGGTATGTGACCCATCTCCTGAAGTAATAGACTTTGCAACGTCATTCTGTTCCATGAGGCGGGATGTCTAGGTCCTGTCTCTGTCTCTGTCTCTGTCTCTGTGTGTGACAGAGGCTCAGATTTAGCTGAGGAGAACCAGAGAGCCACGAAGCCAGCAGCACCAGCATGCAATGGCAGCTTCTGTAGAATCAGGAAAGTGACGGGGAATGCTGTGCTGAGCTTTTCAAATTCCCAAAGTTGATTAAGAAGTGTTCGATCTGAGTTTAAAAAAAAAAAAGTGTGTGAATATTTGTGTGCATGTGTGTCTATGTACCACATGCAAGCCTGGTGCTCTTGGGGATCAGAAGAAAGCATGCTCCCCTGGAACTGGAGTTACAGATGGCTCTGAGTGGCCATGTGGGTGCTGGGAATTGAACCCATGTTCCCTGTGGAAGAGGAGTTGGAGCCCTCTCTTCAGCCACACAGAGTGTCATTTGAAAGCATTTTGAAGTGGCACAAGTGGGACTAAGCACATTTAAATGTGACACATTTGAATCCTCAGATGAAGTCTCAAACAACAGCAGAAAACCAGTTGGTATACGCCAGTGTGGAAGAGTAGGCACTGAGGCCAGTCAAGTTAGGGGAGCTCATCTGGTCACTGCTTGCTAGGTGCGAGCGCAGGTCCAGGAGCCCATCATGTTTTTGATTTTCTTATTTTCATGGGAAATCTCTGTACGCAGCTGGCAAACAAACAACTCAAACACGTTCATGGAATGGATACATCCCTGTGGACATACCATCTTTATAGTGTGAGTTGGGGAGGGAATTTCTACTTTTGGACTAAATAAGGATCCGCAGGGACATGGTTTTCTCACCTAGTTAACTTGCATGTGTAAAAAGACTTCCTACATTAGTGCCTAGTGGCCTTTTCAGCATGAAGGGAAAGGTGTTCTATGTTCTGGGGGAGCTATGCCTGGGTTGCCACAGCTGCATGCTCAGAAGACAGAGACAGCACAACATCTGGCCACTTCTCTGTACGCAGGATGTTTTGTGGTCCAGCTGATGCATGAATAACAACAGTCATGAGACTGTCTGCTAAGTGTCTGTCCTCATCTTGACCCCAGACTCTAAGGACCAAAGCTTCAAGGAGTCTCTACCTTCCCTGTAGTTAGGTATGTCCTGAGGTGTCCTCAGGCGCTCTGGGTGATGAGAGGATGCCTTGGGTAGTCAGATATTTCCTAGGTCTCTGTGGGAAAGTCATGCCCGAGTGGCAGTCAGTAATGAGGTGAGGATTTCAAAAGATCCCTTCATGTGCCTCTTGGTAACATAAAAAGTTTGTTCCTTCAGGCATGCAGATTGGAGTTAAGTAGCCATTTCTGATTGGTTAGTGCTAATTGCATATGGAGCTCAATTAGAACATTAAGGTGTGATGGGAGTACAGTGCCAGCCATGGACCTGGAGCAGTGGTGACGCATTTGCCATCATTTTGCCACCTTGTTTATTATTTGCTAAATTACAAGTGAAAATCAATGCTCAAAGCCTGGGGTGGTGGGTAACATGATTTAAAGATGAAAGAACTGTTAAAAGAAGCTGGAAGACTGAAAAGTTCTCTGAGCTCCAAAATGTATCATTTGGAACCAAACTGTTGCCTAGCAATTTCCAAAAAAAAAGTCTGCTTTTGTTTTTCTCACAATTTACTTCTCTAAGCTCAACAATAAAAGTGTGTTGGGTGTGTGTCTATTTTGTGTGTTGCTGTGTATTTGTAGGTGTATGATGTGTGTGTGTGTGTATTGTGGTATGTGTGTGGTATGGGTGATATGTATGTGTATGTCTGCATGTGTGTGTGTATGTATGTGCAATGTATGTGTGATGTATGTGTGGTGTATGCATGAGTATGTGGTGTATGTGTTGGTGGTGTGTGTGTGCATGTGTGTGTTTATGTGTATGGTGTGTGTCATTGTATACGTGTCTGTATGTGTGTCTATGTGGTATTGTGTGTGTGGTGTTGCATGATGTGAATGTGTGATGTGTGTGTGTGTGTGTATAGTATGTTGGTAATTGAAGCTCTTTGTAAAATCAGTTTAACTGACTGAGTTTGCTGCTCTATGTATCAAATCTGTGGACAGATGGCCTTCAGGGAGGGGACACCAATGAAACAATAGAGGGTCTTAAAGTAGAAATGGCAAAGCTTGTGGCATGCATTTGAGATGCTTTCCTGTGAAATTCTTGTTTTAGATCTTGCTAGTAGGGTTTCTTGATTTAATAATGTCAGGGTTAAGCCAGTGATGGAGTGCCAAGGTCAATGGTGCACAGCAGTGAACAGTGTTAAGCTCACACTCCAGGATAGAGAAGTTTGCCTAGTACTTTGGCCGCAGAATAATGCAAGGTCCTGTAGTTAGGATGTCACACTGACATGGTTGTGTTGGAACCAGCACCAGAGGGGACACTCTCCAGGTGTAGATGATAAAGTGTCAGGGTTGATTGGCAACATCTGCCAGATATGGAGTACCACATTCCACAGATCAATACTTCAAAGCTGTCAAGAGTGAACACAGTTTTAATGGCAACTGTATTAATAGACAATCCCATCTATTTGTTATTTAGCAGCAAGTTATTGAGGTCTTTAAAAAATGTCAGGCACTGTGCTGTGGGTTGGGAATTCATTAGGGAATAAGGCAGATGTGTCACTAGGGATGTGACATTAGGGACTAAGGCAGTTGTTGCTTAATAGAGAAACCAGGCAGAGAGCAAACATGGAAGGAAATAAGTTTCCAGGCCACTTTGACTATGATAGAGGCATGGAGATGAGAGAGAAAGACAAGAATGCCAGAACAAACTCTGGCCAGAGATGGCATATAGGGAGAGGAAGCCGGAAGAAGCTGGCAAAGGATAGGAGGGGAACATAAGACAACAGGTGTGTGTGTATGTGTGTGTGTGTGTATATGATGTATATATAAAATCTATATCTATGTAAATTAAACAACTGTACCTTTCTTTTTCTTTTTAGCATGATTTCCCAGAAAGTAGACTTCTCATTTTGTTTTTCTTGCAGGAATCAGACTTACTGTATAACTGGGGATGTAGGACCTTCAGCCAAATGAAGACTGAGTCCAAAGAGAGCAGCATTGCTGGGGAGAATGGGAGGCAGAGAGCTGTGGTAATCCACTGTTGTAAGTCTACTTTTTTAAAATCTAGACTCTCTTCTCTTTGTTTCTGGAAATCATTACCAGTGGCCTGTTGTGTGATCAGAGGTAGACATGGGATATATACTGAATGCCCAAACATGGAGGAGCTAAGACCCTCTGATGAGGACAAGTACTCATGTCCCTCTGCCTCATCCCTCAGATGTACCTGTCTATGGTCTGAATGTGATCAACCACATTTCTTGCATTCCTTTAAAGATTTGTTTATTTTTATATTAATGATTAATACAATTAGTTAATTAGTTAATTTTATTGATTTATTTTATCTTAATGACTAAATCAATTAATTAATAAGCACCCTAGTCTGGCTTGGTGAACAGTAACCAGACTTTTGTGTACTTTATGGGTTTCTATTTCTACCATCTTTTCTCACGCTTATCCCTTCCAACTCTCCAACACCAGGTGGGGGAGAGAGAAGGCCTGAGGTTAAAGGTTGGGGAGACACGTGGTTATCGTTAGACTACTTCCTGATGATTAGGGGTGTTGAGTTCCTTGGGGCGATTTTGATCTTCATTGTCAGGTTATCTACCTGCAACTAGCAACAGCAGCATCAGGGGAAGCAGCATCAAGAGGAAGAGCATCGGGAGGAGGAGCACCAGGAGGAGCAGCATCAGGAGCAGCAGCATCAGGAGGAGGAGCAACATCAGGAGGGAGCAGCAGGAGGAGGAGCAGTAGAAGGAGGAGCAGGAGTGGGAGGAGCATCATGAGGAGGAACAACATCAGGAGGAGCAACAACATCAAGAGGAGCAGCATCAGGAGGAGAAGCACCAGGAGGAACAGCATCAGGAGGAGGAGCAGCAGGCTACAGCTCCTCTCAGGGCTCTAGAATTTTTGTACCCTCTCAAGAGTCCTCAGAATTCCAAACATCATACTCTTGCAAAAACTATCTTCAGCTGGCAAAATCACACTACTGTTAGAGCATGAGGCAACTCATAGTCATTGGCTGTGGACAAACCCATTCCCATAACATTTCTATGTTTTTTAAAGAAACCACAATTCTCACTACAATGAACCTAATGGGTTCATTGAGGTTTTTTTTACACAAGTATGGGTGAAGGATTACTCTGGATGACTCAAAGTCATCTTCATCATCAAAAAGTCCACCCCAGTCTGGGTGAGAGCTCACAACAGTTGTTTTCCTGGAAGTCTCTATCTAACTTGCAGGCAGTTCCACTGAACAGTCTCCTCTCACAGACATTATTCAATGTTTTTATAAGCTTAGAGTGCGGCCTTGTGAGTATTGTAAGTTTCATGAACCTCCTGAGCTTGGTAAGTTCACTTCCTAAGTTTCATGAGTCCCCTTCTTCCCACTAGAAGAGACCGTTTCAATATGGAGGAAAGTCAGTCACACAACAAATAGTGAAGAAAGTGTCCTAAGAAGAAACACACACCTTTAAAAAGTTATATGCTGATGGACTAATGCCCAGAGGCTTTGGGAACTTAATCTGTGTTTCCCTAGAACAGTGGTTTGATACTTGTTCTCATAGTGTTCAAGGAGACCTCATAGAACATAACACCTATGAATAATGAAAATATCTTTATATCTAAAAAGGCCATTGGTGTAGATTGCAAAACAAAAGCACTAAAATAATGCTAAAAGGGCTGAGAGATGGCTCAACAGTTAAAAGCACATGCTATTCTTCCAGAAGCCCCAGGCTTGATTCCTGGCTCCCACAGGCTTGAACAGCTCATAACCTCCTGTAACTCCAGCTCTGGGACTCCAACACCCTTTCTTCTGGCTTCTGCAGGTACCTGCACACATGTGGCATACACACACATATACACATAAATAAATAAATAATATTAATATAATAAAATTTGTTCCAGGAATACAACTTTTGTGAGCTCTCATCCAGGCTTGGGTGCACTTTTTGTTGATGAAACAGCCTTTGAGTCACCCATGCTAATTCTACATCTATACTTGTGTAAATGACCCCAATGAACCCATTAGTTCACCAAGATAGACTGGGGCAGAATCATACTTTGGTCTGTTGTTGGTGCCCTACCTTGGGTGAACAGGCATTTGTTCATGTCTCCCCAGGAAAAGTCACACAATGTTGTCAACTCTTGGCTAACAGTACCATAACCTATTCCTGTGCAAAGCTTAGGGGACACATGCACTTTTCCCATAAGGCTTTTAGGATCCCCAGACAGCTGCTCAGCACTTTGCCATTTTGACAGTGAAGTCTCACCCCAAAGCACAGCATGCAAACATCCATGACATTAAACATCCCTGACAAGGATCCTTGTTTGCTGTAGGAGGCTGGAGCAAGAAGGCAAACGTTGCTTTGTTCAACATCAGCTTGGAAAAGACAGTGAGGTTGCTCAAAGCTTTCGCTACTCTGCACCCATGAATCACCACAAGAGTAGCCCATGTTCTGATTTATCTAGAAAGTGAGTTTGCAAATATGGACCTGCAGATGACAGGTGTTGAGTGTGACTGTGGCTTGAAGGTAGGAACAGGGACTGCAATGGCACTTGGGAGAGAGGCAGGAGAGATGCAGAGTGCACTGGATTAAGATCTAGGAGCTGACTGACAGGGGCCTGGAGACCAGCCCTGAACCCTGGTGTGATCATAGATAGGCTACTTCTACTCTGAGCCTTTTCCCTTCAGGATGAGCAAAGGGCGTGGCTTAAATTACATCTGAGGTCTTTTACCTTCACTACTATGTGTTGATCTTGAGATCTCTTCCCATACAGGAACCAAACTGGTGATGTGGGAATTAGTGGTGTGTCTACCCCCTGATCTAAAGTAGAAATAATTGTCATTCTGTCTGTGTCAATAGCATGACACTACACTGTATGGTCTCTAGGCAAGATCCAGAATCTTCATACAAGAAGAATGCTTTTTATCCTTTAACATGCAAAGACATGTCCTGAATTAAAATTGTGCACAGAGCCACATGACAAGAAGTAAAAACTTGGAACTTTGCAGCTGGCAAGCTTTTCCTAAGAGGAGGAAGAAGTGGGGTTTAGTGCATGGTTCTAGGTTAGAAGTGAATAGAACAGAGAACAGGGTGTTCTTACTGAACAGGCAAAGTGGCATCGGTAACTCGGGAGGGTTTTCAGTATAGAAGTTTGCTGCCACGTTTGATGTGATGATTGGGGGTACCTCACATATGGGTATATTTAGCCGTCTCTCTCTGGGTGTGTGTAGTGTGTGTTGTGTGTTTGTAGTGTGTGTGTAGTGTATGTGTGTGTTCGTGTGTGTGCATGTATGTGTGTGTAGTATGTGTACTGTGTAATGAGTGTTATGTGTAATGTGTGTTTATGTATATGTGCGTGTGTGCGTTGTGTGTGCGTGTGTGTGTGTGTGTGTGCGTGTGTGCGTGTGTGCATGTGTGTGTGTTTGATACGACGAGCGTGAGGAGACCAGAGGACAGCCTTGGGTATTGGTCCTCACTTTTGACTTTGTTTGAGACAGGGTCTCTTTGTAGCTTGCTGCTATGTAGACTATGTGTGGCCTGGAAGGCTGTCCCCACCTCTCATGTCCTCAGGGAAGCACTGGGGTTATAGACATGTGCTGCTATGTGTAGGTACATGTAGGCCTGGCTTCACATGGGCTGAGGACATATACATCAAAAGTGCCACCCACTAGGCTTCTCCCTGATATCTAGCCTAACATTTTAAATTATAATAGGAAATGGCCCACTCTTTATGTGTTAGGATTGTATCAACTAACTAAATAAGACAAGAGGCTCTGGGCTCTCCTTGGTTTTCCTTCTTTATCATGACAAGGGAAGGCCCTGAAGGTATAGAGAGGAAGGTGACCTTTCTAGGTAGGCAGGTTAGAAGCTGCTGATGGACATCCTGAAATTCACACTTTCTACTGCGTTTCTATGGAGCTTGACCCGGCTCCCCACAGGAATGAGAAGGGAATCCATCATGGGTTAGAGTTGCTTTGGTTTTTTTTTCCCTCTCAAGTCAGAACCCAATTTATCACTGCCAGATAAGAAGTGAAAAGGTCATCTTCTCACTTTGAAATTTCTGAATCATTTAATAGCTAATTTGTACTTCTAATTACTACCTTTCTCTTTTGTAATTATTATGAATTATTGTCCTCCTGCTACTATTAATGGGCAGGCAGAAGACAATAAAACATGGCTCTAAGCATCAATTGGTTAGTGTGGCAAATCAAGCCCCTTGGACAAGGCAGACAAAACCTTGCTGTTTTGTTCAGTGTTTCTGGATCTTAGACAAAGCACGCAGCATCTGACCATTGTTTGCAATTTTTTATCTAGAACCAGTTTTCACTGACATTTTGGCAGTGACCTCCTCATTGGCCAAGTACTAGGCATAAGCTAAACATGCTGCCTCTGCCAATCTACCTGCTCCTTGGTCCCTAGTATCCAAGATATACCTGTAGGCATAGCTCACTATCCAGGGCCCTTTGCAAGTCTACTCACCTGTCCTGTGACCAGAAACTATAGGAGAAATTGCAGTCAAAATCTGAGCATTCCTTAAGATGACATCTTGGGAAGATTTTCAATGATATAATGCTGGAATGAAGTTTCTGTGAATGTAGCCAGGCTACTGGTAAGGCATGCTGATGAGGGGGTACCAGTTGCCCCCAGACAGTCATGACAGTGGGGTGTGGCATCCCAGCTGAAGTCTTCCCGTCCTGTATTTCTCACCCAATAGACAAATCATATTCCTTCCTTTAAACAATTTTGTTTGTTTGTTTTTGTTCTTAGGAGTGGTGCTGGACATATAGCTCAGTGGTTAGTAAGAACACTTGCTCTTGCAGAGGCCTGGAGTTCAGGTCCCAGTACCCATGTGGGAGGCACACAAGTTCCTGTAGCTCCAGCTCCAGGTAGTCTGATGCCCTCTTCTGGCCTCAGTGGGCACTTGCACACATGTACACACATACACACACACACACACACACACACACACACACACACACACGAGTTGCCCTATTTATGAGCAGTTAGTCCTCAGAAGCTTAGCTCTGTAAATCATCCTTGCTTACCACCTTGCCAGGGGATCTAGCTGTGCACATAGCTCTCAGGGAGTCCCTGAAAGAGGGAAACTTTAAAAAAATTACATTTATTCATGTACGTATTTACATTGTGTGCGTGTATATATTTGTACTTATGTATATATGGGTGTGTGCACATGTCTGGCAGTGCACGTGAAGGTCAGAGGACATTATGTGGAAGTCAGTTCTCTCCTTCCACCATGTTCCTCCCTGGGATCAAACCCAGGTCATCAGGTTTGGCAGCAAGCATCTTTACCAGCTGAGCCATCTCCAAGGTACAAGGAGGAAGTGTGAGGTCTAATTCTCTCTGCTCTGCAATTTACCTTCATCATAACATTTGATAGGATTTCTTATGGTCTTTTGTTTATATATTTTACATATTATACAAATGCAGTGGCTTCCTTGAAATGGATCAAGTTGGCTGCTACTGGGCATGAAATAGAAAGAGCTTTGATCGATCTGCCAGGTAGCTATCCAGAAGCGACATCATTTGGGCATGGCTGTTTGCTACACCATCTGACTGAAAGATTAATGTAATATAGCCTCGTTTCCTTATGGGACGGGGGTGACAGCATCCGAGAGTGTATTATCTTTGTTTTCCAGAATTAGTCATCACCATCTGTCAGCTGCCGCAGAGGCCTTGTGACTGTACTGAGAGTAAGTACAGGGTTTGGGTAATAAATGTAATAGCTGCCATTCATGAAGCTGTTACCTCCAATCGGTTGCCCGATCAGTTACTAAATTCACTGTCACGACCTGCTCCTCTGATGGAGACTGCAGGATGGTTCCTTCCTATCATAAGGTGGCCAGTTGAACTTCACATGGCAGGTGGCCAGGACGTGCTGGCAATTCCTGGATTGGGGTTTGAAGTGGTTTTTTGGTTTTTTGTTCTGTCTCCAAGTGTGGTATGACTGTTGGGGTCCAGCTGTGGTTCTGAGCTTTCTGCTTCCTTTTACTCAGAGTGTTCAGCACCAGCCTGGAAGATGAAGTGGAGTCCAGAATGAGTGGGGTCTACAAGATGCCAGTCAGGCTGGATGTGAGTGCTGGGGGGAGGGGGGTGTTGTGGGGGTGTTGTGGAGAGAGAAGGCCTCTTCTGATGATCTTCAGTGAAACAACTCTTTTAGATAAAGGCCTTCTCTGCCGATCTTCAGTGAAATAGCTAACATGATCTTAGCGTATGCACACATCTTTATTCAGGGTGGGCTTGTACACATACATTTATTTGGGGCGAACCAAGGTTATCTATGGACTTTGAAGAGTGAGAAGGGTTTTTTCAGGGTAAATGAAAATCATTGGCTAGAGTTTAAAGTACTGTGAATGTATGGAGAGGCATTCCAGGCATCCCAGCTACTTGCTGGACAAGTTCTTGGGGCGGGGGAGTTGAACTTGCAGGTCTACTAAGGACTACTGGGTCTTCCCCAGGTAGAATGTGTGGGAGGTTCCCCAGACAAGGTCAGAGAAGGGGAAGCCCTGCTGGTAAAGGGTGTCTGACATTTTGCACCAAGCTCAGAGGAGTTATCTAGTCATGATAGACTACGGCTTAATTAGCAGGGTTCCTCCACATCCAAGAATTCAGCTTCCTCACTATTTTCCTGCTGTTTCCAGGAATTCCTTCTAGAAAGTTCTTTCTTTGGGTCATAGGTAAATAAAAGCTTGCATTATCAAGAGTGAAAAAAAGGTCCTGTGGCTTAGAAAAGTCAAACACATTGAGGAAATTGTGTCCACAGTGAAGGTAATTGGGCGAACTTCTCGCTGAGTAAGTGGGAAGCCTCGTTCCCGGCACCATTGCCGTGTGTGGTGTGAGCTGGGGATCGCATTCAGCATTTGATGTTGGCTGGAAGGCCTTTTGCCTGGTCCCTCCCGGCTTGTGTTTTATTCTGAGTTATAGTGACCAGCTCTTCTCTTCTCCTTACACATAATATCAGGGCTTCAGGTGGGACTCAAGTTCCTTCTGCCAGAATATAGAGGGGCGGCAGCTGATTCCTTTCTCAGGGATCCTCAGTCTTTGTAGTTACAGAAACCTGTGGGAGAGCTCAGACCCAGAGGTGACTCTCAGGTTTTGGCCCCCTAATTCCCAACACTGTGGAAATCTGTCAAGACTTTAGACTTTCCTGATGTATAGGATGGGCCTGAAGAGGCAGAAATATTCCAGTTTGCATTGGGTTCAATCCAGATCCAACTCCCTCATTTTTCACCAGGGGTAATGGAAGCCCAATGAGCGAGCAAGACCCTTGTGCAGGTGCCATAGCTAGATCTTCTAGCTCCAGTCTGTCTCCTTCTAGAATCTCAGAGTTAATGAAACCCCAGATGAGAGCTTCCAGGGAGACATCAGGACCGGCTCAGGTCTTATTGGTGTTTTCCTGGTGTACCTGAGAGCTAATACTTTCTAGTTAGAACCAGGAAATGGAGAGGTCCTTAATTCTTTTCAGTTCTACTTCAGGTGGCACATACAGATAGAACGTACGTCTCTCTCTCTCCAGAGTAAGCACACTACGAAATGCAGTATCATAGAGTACAACATGGATAAACTGGATCTGAATGGCCCCCTCCTGCCTCCCGTGTGTGTGTGTGTGTGTGTGTGTGTGTGTGTGTGTGTGTGTGTGGTTTCTTTGGCTTACAGTTCTAGGTGGTACAGTCCATGCAGTATGGAAGGCCTAGCGACAGGAGAAGGAGTGACTAGTCACATGATGCCCACAGTCAGAAATCAGCAGTGGATGCTGCTGCTCAGCTATCTATCTTTTTATCATCTGACAGTTAGGTCTTGCTACCTCAACCCACCCAGTCTAGAAAATCCCTCATAGACATGCCCAGAAATTTCTCTACATGCAGTCAAGCTAACAGTCAGTTCAAGCTGTCACAGTGTTCGCATGCCTGTGCAGATGTGCACACATATGCGTGTGTGTGTGTGTGTGTGTGTGCATGCATATGCATGTGTGTGTGTGTATGGAGTCAGAGGTCAGTGTCATGTCTTCCTCAATGGCTCTACATCTTATTGATTTGAGATGGACTCTGTTTTTGAATCTGGAGCTTACCAAATCATCTAGGCCATCTGAGGAAGTCCTAAGGGCTCTCCTTTCACTGACTCCCCAGGCCTGGGTTATAGGTGTGTTCACCACATCTGGCTTTTGCATGGGTACTGGAGATGGAATCAGGTTTCTTATGCAACAAGCACGTCGCTGACAGAACCGTCTCCTAGCCCCTCCCATCTTTAAATTTAATTTATTGCCATCCGGTCAGTGGCCTTCCTAGCAGTCCGCCAGGAACATCTTACCAGGTGAACTGGCACTTTTTGAAAAAAATTAAAAAAGAAATCACCTTGGAATTATATTCTCTGACTGAAGATGCTTCTCGGAGAGGATGATATTGGCTGGATAATGATATGCCTCTGACAAGCAGGCTTTGCACTGTTAATGAGGTGGGTCAGGAGGGCTATTTTTTAAAGGACTATTTTAAAATTAGTCTCGAATAGGACGTGCATATTTTGGAGATAAAAAAGTTTTATTTTGAAGAACAATTGAAGTATAAAGGGACTCAGAAGAAACGCAGATAACCCCGAGGTCCTGGTGTGGGAAAAACTCTAACTGCAGATGACAGGAAGGTAAATGAGTTTGAAATCGCAATAATGAATGTTTTTTTGGTACCTGCTTAAAGAGAGCAAGGACCCAGCTACTCCATGGAGCAGAGTGCACGGTGGGATTCAGTTGTAACAGATTTCCAGAAATGGGATTTAAAATTGGATTTTATATATTAAAATTTAAAGGCCCTGGTTAAAGAGCTGTTCTAACTTCAATTACTGAGGCCTTGATGGTCCACTAAGGCAAATATTGGATGGCTGTGTCTGCAGACATCATATATTCCCTTTACCTGCCTGGCTGTGTCACTTGAGAATCTTTTTCCTTTACTTGAAAATCTTGTTTGGCTCACAGACTCTCCCAGGGTCCCCAAAGCCTGGTTTCCTTTGCCACTAAGCCTGGCATTTCCTGTGAATGGGTTGAGGTGAAGACATGTCCTGCCTGCCCGAGAAGAGACTTGGTGCTTCTGGGTAATGGTGTTTCCAATTAAACTGTGGTTGGGGGGAGGGGGTTGTTCTCTTCTCTGGGCTTCTTTATTTCATGAACATGTGTACTGTGGGACATCGCGCTGTGCTTCTCCTGTTGGTCTGGTTTCCTTAGTAAGATTGTAAGCTTTTACAAAAAAAATCCTAGACAAATAGTTTTAGCTTTAGTTTGTTTGTTTTTCTGGTTACAAAATAAAAATGTCTCTGTAAATAATTTCGGAACTATGGAAGTATATATACTAAAAAGGTAAAACCTGGGCTGTGTGTAGCTTGTGGTAGGACAATTGCTTACTGCGTAGGAATGGTGTGGTCATCACCCTGAAAATGACAAACAAAACAGCCAGGGGTATCCCACCCCAGCTCTCCTGTTTGTGTGATGTTTGGATGAGTGGTCATTCAAGAGCCTGCTCTTCTGTGCTTAATGTCACCTACTTGACACAATCATGGTGCCATACATTATACGAAGCTTAGACTGTGCTATTTAAAACTTAACAGTGTCTTGTAAACACATTTTGTTAACATTACAGTCCTTTAATGCCTATGTTATATTTCCTTGTTTGGATTTTTCATATTTATTAAATCAATATCTTATTAGTGGATATTTGGATTATTTCCAACTTTGGGTGTGTGTGTGCGCATGCGCGTGTGTGTGGTTACACATGCGTACACACGTGCAATTATATATGAATATGGAGGTCAGAGGACCACCTCAGATGCTGTTCCCAGGCTTTCTCTATCATGAGGCACTATCTCTCACAGGCTAGATTGGTTTTAGGGATCTGCTCTCCCTGCATCCCCAGTGATGGGACTATAAATTCCTTCTACGGAGCCCCTTTCATTTTGACATGACATCTGGGGGTTGAACTCTGGTCCTCTTGCTTGCAAGGAAAATATTTCCTGACTGAGCTATCTCCCTGGCCCCTAGTTCTATTCTTATTAATGCTCAGAATTAGAGGCTGCAATACATTCCTTCTGTCACCATCGTTGCATACTCTCAGAAGACAAGCTCTTAAAAGGATGGTGCCTGAGAGACCAACGTGCAGTCTGTAAAACTTCTAAAGCCAAACATATCCCACATATGGGCAACAGCTCTTGGGATAGCCCCCGCTCTACATGAAAACCAAGCTGCACATGTGTTATATATCTGCGGGGAGGTCTAGCTCCAGCACGTGTATGTTCTTTGGTTCAGACTCTCCAAGGGTCCAGGTTAGTTAGTTGACTCTGTTGGTCTTCCTGTAGATTTTCTATCCCCTTAGGGGCTGCATTCCTTCCTCCTATTCTTCCATAAGAGTCCCCAAGCTCCATCCACTGTTTGGCTGTGAGTGTATACCTCTGAGTCAGTTGGTAGGTGGGGCCTTTCAGAGGCCAGTGATGCTAGACTCCTGTCTGCAAGCATAATGAAGTATCATTAATAGTGTCAAGGATTGGTACTTGCCCATGGGATGGGTCTCAAGTTGGGCCAGTTATTGGTTGGCTGTTCTCTTAATCTCTGCTCCATCCCCAATCCCTGCATTTTTTGGAGACAAGATAAGCTTTGGGTGGAAATTTTGTGGGTGGGTTGGTGTCCTTATCACTCCACCGGGGTTCCTGCCTGGCTGCAGGACACAGCCTCCCCAGGCTCTGTATCTCCAATGCTGTGAGTCACAGCTGAGGAAGGGCACTCCCACTGATTGTTGGGTACCTCCCCTATCCCAGGTCTCATTTCTTCCTGGAGATACCCTCCAACTCCCCCCACCTATCAGTTGCAGATTTCCATTCATTCTCATGGCCAGCCAGTCATACCCTGCCCTTACCCCCACCTGATCCTGAACTCCCCCAACTCCCCTGCCGATCCCCTCTCCCACCCAGTTCTCTCCCTCCATCTGCCTTCCATGACCATCCCATTCCCCTTTGCAAGTGAGACTCAAGCAAGCATCCTTGCTTGTATCCTCCTTCCTGTCCAGCCTCCTTGGGTCTGTGGAGTGTAGCTTGGGCATCCTTTATTTTATGGCTAGTATCCACTTATAAGGGAATACATATTGTGCATGTCCTTTTGGGACTGTGTTACCTCAGTCAGGATGATATTCTCAAGTTCCTTCCATTTACCTGAAAATTCCTGATGCCTTTGTTTTTCATAGCTGAATAGTATTCCACTGTGTAGATGTACCACATTTTCTTTATCCAATCTTCAGTTGAGGAACATCTAGGTTGCTTCCAGTTCCTGGCTATTACAAATAAAGCTACTGTGAACATAATTGTGTATGTTGGTCTAGCTGGGATGCCTCGTCTGGCCTCAGTGGGAGAGGAAGCTCCTAGCCTCTCAGAGACTTGAAGTGCCAGGGTGGGGGATTCCCAGAAAGCCCTACCACTTAGGAGAGAAGGGGATGGGGGATGGGGGAAAGATTGTGGGAGGGGGTGATCAGGAAGGGGACAGTGAGCAAAATGTAAAGTGAATAAGTAAAACAAACAACCAAACAAAAAACAAAGCTATATTATCAATGACTCTGAAAAATATTTGAGAATATCGTACAGTACCACAGGGTCAGCAAACATTTAATTCTTTATGTAAAAGTAAACAACCACATCTGTCACATTAGTATGCAAACTTGTTTCCTCTTTAACAAACGATAAAATAGTATGTACACATCCATCCTATGTATACCAGAGAGCTACTGCAAAATAAATTCATTATGATATATTAAAACAAAAAAAAAATCATAAAACAAAAGAAACTTCTAAAGCCTCCTGCTTGCCAGGCTGATTGCCTGCCTCTCCCCGTCTATCCCAGCCTCTCCCAGCTTCTCCCAGCCTCTCCCAGCCTCTTCCTGTCTCTCCCAGCCTCTCCCCAGCCTCTCCC
>JADRCH010000112.1:2143173-2180395 GCA_019843965.1 Rhynchomys soricoides
CCCCTGACTTATTTACTGCATGGCTCCCCATCCTTAGATCAGGAGAGAGTTCGGTACACGGAAGGATTTCAAACATCTGTTGAACCCTGGCTGAGCTAGCTCTCCTGTGTTCTCTTCAGGTTTTTCTGCTAATGAGTATTTAGCTTTATTGTTATTGTTTTTGATGAACATTTTATAACTAACGATCTTAGATCTTTGTCATGTAGAGTGTATATATTTTTACCTTTTTATATTATACCTTTGAGGATTTTATGGTTTTGCATATATAGATACTTATTTTTTAAAAAACAGGGTTAATGGTATTAACATTTTCTGCAGTTTTATCTTTCTTGATTAGCTTGTAAAAGAATTTTCTCTTTTAGGAGTGATAAAAACTGTAACCCCAATTTTTCTAATGACTTGTAATGGTTTATTGGGAACACATTAAATTATTCATCTCCATGAATGTGTTTCAGAGAGAGAGAAAGGGACTTACCTTGAATGTTTAAATCCCAAATGATTTGCTAATTGTCTCAATTTCTTCTTTCCCCTTGTTTTAAGGCCTTTGGAGATGAGTTGGAGGGAGAAGACTTACGTTTTAAAAAGTCTGTTTTCCAGACACATAACTTACAGTATACACTCTACTCCACTCTTCCAGCACAATTCTGCCAATCAGGCTCACCTCAGTTTACAACTGAAAACACCTGAGGCTTAGAGAGGCAAGACACATGTCCAGAACCATTGAGTGGGTTTAGATTTTGGGTTCCTTCTAGGCATTACACTGTGTTCTGGGCCCCAGCCCCTGTATCCTCACTATCAACAGAACAACATCCTGGTCAACAGCAGGAGTGATGCATTTAATAGTGTCAACAGCAGACCTAGTGTGTGGTCAGGGGTAGACTAAGGAGGTGGCTCAGTGTGTAAAGAGCTTGCTGTGTAGACTTGAGGATCTGAGTGTGATCCCTAGCGCCCATGTTCAAGTCAGGCTCACCAGTTCATGCCTGTAATTCTAGAACTGGGACAGCAGAGAAGGATTCTGGGTAGGGGAGGGGGAGGGAGCAGGGTTGGTGGCCACTGATCTAGCCAAAAACAATGAGCTCCCGGTTGAGTTCAGTGATAGACCAGGTCTCAAAAGATAAGGTTGGAGAGCGATTGAGAACAACACCCCACATATGAGCAACACCTCCAAATACGGGAGATAGCATTTTGAATTGAGAAATTAAAGGAAAAAAAACCATATTTTGGTGAAGCAGGCTGAGTGAGTTGCTGTCCTAGCTACTCTCTGTTTCCTGCTGCCGGCTAGAGCCCTCCCAATAAGTTTTGATCAGTGGTCAAAGAGAACTGCCGAGTCAGAAGCAGAGTGCAACATGGTTAATGATTATTATTTAAGATATGTAAACTGTACCCAGAGCCATATCTGTTTGGCAGTCCTAGAAAGGCAAGCATTATTTTATTGCTAAAACACAGTTAGCACTGCTGAACGGGTACCGGGATTTTGAGTGATAAGATTAAGGCTCTGTGTCGTACAGTCGTTACAGCTTTGCTGTAACTACAGTGTTTTACCGAATTGCCTAGTCCAAATTGTGAGCTAAATGTGCATAATCAATTGAGTGCAATTTGAATGATGTTAGGAATTCAGATTTGCAGCAGGGTGAATCACTGACAAGCTGATACTTTTATGACGATCTTGAAGAAATGGAAAATAATTGTTCATTTCCCAAGATATACAGGTGTTCATGTGGTATAAAAATTTGTATTTTTACATTCATTTACATTAATTAGACACAGTTACTTTGGAAAAAACTTGGATGAAAATAAAGACTTGGTGTTTTTAAAGAATAAATAATATAGTAAATATGAAAAGTATGTTTCATATTATAAACATAATACAATAAATAATATAAGGCAAAAAGATAAATGTTATTATCTTCTTGGAGACTCAGGAACCATCATACAAGAGGGAAGAGAAAGATTATAAGTGATTGGGGAGGCACAGAGCAAAGCAGTTGCATGGAAATGACAGGACTAGAACACTCATGACATCACAGAATATAATGTCGCCATCACAGGACTTGTACAAGATCAAAGCAGTCAGCACTCCTGCTTAGACGAACCCCCACTCCCAACTGAGGCACTATGGGCAGTTGCTAGCTCCCAGACAAGGGAGAGTCAGTTTTCTTTAAGGGTGTGACTCCTGGTAGGGCAACCACACTCCAGAGAATGGTCCAATACCAATGAATGTATGGGCAACACAAATAGCTTGGGTTCTTAAAATTCCTGGCTAGAGCTGCAGAGATGGTTTAACAGCTAAGAACATTGTTGCTTTTACAGAAAGCTTGGGTTTGGTTCCCAGCACCTACATGATAGCTTACAACCATTTGTAACCTTAATGTTACGAAGTCCTCTTCTGATTCTGCAGACATCAGGCATGCATGTGGTGACACACACACAGGCAAACACCCATATAAATAAATAAATAAATCTAAAGAAACAAATAAAACAAAAAACAAACAAAAGAGGACACAAAGTTGGAAGGGAACGGGGAACTGTGCCTCTGTGTGTGTGTGTGTGTGTGTGTGTGTGTGTGTGTTGAATATGATCAAAATACATTGTAAGACATTCTCAAAGAATTATTAAAAATACTGTATGAAAAATGCCAAGATAACAAACAGAAAATGTTTCTAATCCAAAATACAGAAATTATACGACTTTGCTACACCCAATATATGTATATCTGTGAACTGTGTAAATGTATTACTATTATGACAGAAATTAAGATAATTCTAAAGAGATACTTGTGCCTGCCTTTGGCTACTGAAATAAGGTATCCCCAAGAAGTTTGAATTTTTCTCAGGAGTATCATGCTAGGAGAAAGGTATGTGTATATAAAACAAATGTGCTCTCATAAGTTTTGCTGTTGACATGACATATGGCATTAAAGTATGTTAAGTGTATTTACTATGTTTGCTGCATATTTATTCATGTTTTACAAGCAACATGAACAGTCATCAAAACTGGTTTTTATCAAAGCCTTTCATTTTCTTTCTGTTTTGCATTTAACTTTTTTCTTCCACCTATTTATTTTGTTTGTCTAATGTTGAACAATAAATTCCCTTACATTAGTATCTAATTATCCTTTGTTCCTGAAAACTCATACATGTACAGAATAAAATGTGGTCACATACATCTCACCTCCTCTCCATCTCCTCTAACATGTTTGTCTCCCAACTTAATGTCTTTCTTTTTTGATAACACAGCATGCCCAGACAGTGCTCCCCATATGTGTGTGGTGAAGGAGCATCCACTGGAACATGGGAATCCTACCCGCTGGTACAACCTCTGAAAGTTCTCTCTTCTCTGTAGGCTTAGATTTTTCAAAACCTACTTTAATAAGAGTTCCTCAACGCTCAAACCTCCCTTCTAGCCCACTACTCAACCAGAGGCAGTGGAAATGAAAGGTTGATAGGGAAAGGGGGGATTTGGACCTGTTAAGAAGTAATTCTTCAGGGTGATTCCAATCTTTGTTGTTAGGATATCAGCAGTTCAGTTCACACAAATCAGCAGCAGTAGCTTGATCCACTTGCAATACCATTTATGAATCAGCAATGACAGTTCGGTCCAGAAGAAACTGCAAGGCCCTGCCAGTCAGCCCAAATCCAAGAAGGTGCCAAGAAGTCCCACCAGAAGTTCTTTGGTGCATTTCTCTTTATGAAGTCATGACAAATGAGGATCAATGAAGAAGACAAGGTGATCCAATGCCACAGTGTCATCAGTAAAGAGCAGGGTCAGCAAGACCCAATGAAGACCAGCAAAGAGTGGCAAGGAGAACCAATGCCACAGCCCCATCCTCTGTCTGTAGAGTTTTAAACCCGTTCTAAATATCACGTGTTCTCTCAAGTGTCCACTCTAGAAAGCATCACATGCTCCTTTTTCCAGTCAGCTTCCAGAAAACCACTACACATTTGTTCTCAGCAAAACATTCTTTCATGTGTCTGCTTCAACAAAACACCCCCTCATAAGACAGCTTCCAGAAAAACATCACATGGCACAACTGAGTCTCCAAAGAATTTGGAAATTTCTGCCTCACTTCCCCAGCAACTCCCCAGTATGGGGTAAGATGTCATCCACCCCACCTGTGCTGAAATTTTGTCTGTTGTGATCTTGTGCAGGTGACTGCAGCCTCTTTGAGCTCACAAATGTGATAGCCACAGCATGTCCAGAAGGTAGCATTTCATGGCATGCCTCCACACCCTCTGGCTTTTCTGCTTTCTCTTCATTGATATTCTCTGAGTTTTTGGCTGGGTGAGGAATTGACAAAGGTGTTCTGTTTAGGGCCCCACCAGACACCAAGTTTTTCTACTGTCATTTGTTGCAAAGATTGTACTTTCCCATCAAGATACCCTGATGCCTTTATCAGAAATCAGCTATGTGCCTATGGAAATTGGTTTCTGGGCACTTCATTCATGGCCATTGCTCTTTGTGTACATCCAAGAGGAACACTGCAATGTCTGAAGCTCTATGGTAAGCTTTGAAACTGTATGACAATTCCCCAACTTGGCACTTCATAATTGTTCTTTTCTATCTACCTCCAAGTATGTACTTATCATAAAAACATCTCCTTATCAGCGCTGCAAAATTCAAATTCCTAACATGATTCAAATTATACCCCAATGATTCCGCACTCTTATTCTGCAGTTTGGAAAGGCACTGTGGTAAAATACTGCATCTTAGTAGACAGTCTTCAAGCAGTTTGTTAATTTGTACACAAATCCACACTGATATTTTTAAGGGAACTGTGATCATGGTTTATGTATATATATTTCTTTATGCCTGTTCTAATTTTCTTCAGTAATGTTTTGAAAATTTCAGTGTTCAGGTTGTATATATCATTGAATAAATTTATTCCAAAGATTCCTATGTCCTTTGATGCCAGTGAACACGGTGCTTTAAGAAATATTCATTTTGCAATTGTTTTCGCTAATATAATTTTTTGCTAATATGTTCTAGAACATTATTAGTTAATTCTAATAATAGTTATTATAGTTTTATTATAATCTAATAATAGGTATATAATTAGTTAGTCTTACAACATTTACTTTTTTGTTCTATCTTAATTATATGTCTGTGTGTAGGTAGGTGCACATGTATGCAGGTGCCCACGAAGACAGAGGCTTTAGATCCCCTGGGGCTGGGGTAACAAGTAGTTGTGACCTTCCTGATGTAAGTGCTTGGAACCTAACTCATATCTCTGAGAGAGCGGCACATGCTTATAACCACTGAGCCTCTCTCAGCCCTGCTCATAATATTTTAAATAAATCTTTCAGGAACTTTTTATGTTGTCCTCACATGAAGACTGTTTTACTTCCCATTTTCCAATTCTTTTGCCATTTGTTTGTCTTTCTTGTCCTATTGCTTGGCTAGAACTTTCAGTACAGTATTAAACAGAAGTATTGGCAGCAAATATCCTGACTTGCTCTAAGCTTAGGAGGAAACACTTGTAATTTCACTGTTATGTGTGCTGTGAGCTATAGTTACTTTTATCAAATTTAGAAGGTCATGTCTATAGTCTGCTGACAATTTTTAGAATGCTCTGTTTTGTCCAATTTGTCTTCCATGTGTACCATAATAATGTTTTTTTTTGCTTTTATTGTGTAAATATGGTGAATTATATAGACTTCCCTTTTTATTGTTTGTTTTCTGAATATTTCATATGTGTAAATAATACATTCTGGTTAATTTCTCTGATTCTCAAAAATTGAATCAATATTGAATTACTGAGATAATCTTACCTCATCCTGAAATATTGTTCTGTTCATTTATTGATGAGCTTTTAAAATGTTTTATTGAGAGTTTTTAATATCTAAGTTCATGAAAGACATTGATTTATAGGTTTTCTTTTCCTTTTAAAGTGTTAAGTCTGGCTTCATAAAATGAGCTAAGAAGTATATTCTCTACTTCCATTTTCTAAAGACTTTGTTTAATAGTGACACTTTTTTTTTCAATGCAAAAGCAAGAGGTTTATTTTCCAGGTGTGCAGGGATTGACCTAAAACAGTCTCTCAAGCAAGAGACTGGAGGCGACCTTGATCTAACTTACAAGCAAATTCATCTGTCTCCACTATGAAGGGGACAAAGAAACATAAAACCTTGACTCTACACACAGCTGCATACCTTCTCTTCTGGAAGTTGGACCAGTTCATCTCAAGCTCTGGAGCTTAAGTTTATCAGCATCTGGGACACAGCACCACCACATCAGGAGTGTGCCGGGGGGAAAAGTCAATATCGACACTTTTTAAAGTTGGCTCACATCATAATGGCAAAGAGTACATTGCTCCATAAGTATTGGAAGTAGGTAATGATACTCATTGGTCACCCAACGCAGTTTAGAAGTCCAAGCAGAGCAGACAGCAGGAATCTTCCCTGCTTGAGCCTTAATAGTGTAAGAAGACTGAGTCAGGTGGTAGCTATATACGGGGACCAGGGGTGGGGGTTTGCCCTGTGGCTGAGAACCCTAGGACAATTGGCTCAGATCCTTTCTGAGCAAGGAGCAGACAAACCACCTCCTTCCTCCCCAGTGGAATGAGCTTGCTTAGGCCCTTTGGAGTTGCTTTGATTGATTTGACTGGTCACGGAACCTGCTTGGTTTTAGGGTAGTTAGGTCTTGTGCTCTGAGTGCTCAGCATACTCAGCAGGGATGCACAGGAAGGCTCAGGGCCCATGCACACCACTTGGGTGAGGAGCTCTCCCTTTTTTTCCCCTCTCCTCCTTTCCCTCCTATTCTCCTCCCCCCCCTTTTTTTTGGTTGTTGTTGTTTTTTGTTTTTTTTAAAGACACGGCTTCTCTGTGTATCCCTGATTGTCTTGGAACTGACTTAGACCAGGCTGGCCTCAGAGTCAGAGATGCACTCGCTTCTGCATCCCAAGTGCTGGAATTAAAGGTGTGCACCACCCCTGTTTGGTTTAGGAGTTTTCTTCCTAAGAAGACTTTTTATTAAGGACATAATTTCTTCAAAGCCACGTTTATGTTTTATTTCTTGAATCAGCTTTGGAAATTGTGTAATATGAGAAATTTATTGTGTCCAAATTAGCAACTAACTTTATTAATTCCCTTATTATTCTTTTGATATCTACAGAGTATATGATCTTTTTTATATTAGTATTTTTAATTTTTCTATTTTCTAACTTATTAGTCTTGCTAAGGATTTATCAAGATCTTTCTCTCAGAGTCATAATTTCAGGAACTTGGGTGCAGGTGGAAAAGCATCCACCCAAGAAGACCCATTGACCAAGAGGCTGAGTCAGAGCTCATAAGGTGTCATACAGGGCTCCTCCACCAGCTTCCTCTCCCTTAAGTTCCTAAGCTTTAGTAACATCTCAGATACATCTTCCATTATATTGTTAGCGGTTAATCTGGGGCAACAATAGAGATTCCTTAGTTTTGGTTTCATTCTGAGACAAAGTTTTACTTTGTAGCCCAGGTTGGCCTCACACATACCTAACTCCTGTCTCGGCCTCTAAATGCTGGGATTACAGATACGTTCTGGCCGCTGTGCAAACATTGCATTCATAACTTACGGTAGTATTAATTAATACAGTTGCCCTCAGACTCCGGTTTTCACTCCACCCACTACTTTTTACTTCTCCTTTGCCCTGCTTAGCACACATAAGAACCTGAAGGCATTTCCGTTCCACTTATATTTCACCTGTTCATAACTGCAGTTTGCAATTTTCAAGTTATCTGTAGGACTTTAAAGGAAGAGAAGAGAAGGGTGGCTTTTGTATGCACCCACACATTTGTCTCTGCGATGAGCCTTATTCCTTTCTGAGATCAACATCCATTATTATTATTATTATTATTATTATTATTATTATTATTATTATTTTGAAGAATACCTGCTGGTCTTTCTACTTTGAACATTTTGATACTTTCTCTCTTTGTGTGTCTGGATTTCTGTGATGTACATGTTTCTATGGAGATGTGCATGTGTGTGTGTGTGTGCGCACGTGTGTGTGTGTGTCTGTTCGTGTGTGTCTGTGCATGTGTGTGGAGAGGAGCTGATAACTAAAATCTAGTTCCCTAATTGTTTTTTTCTTTCTTTTTCTTTTCTTTTCTTTTTTTTTTTCTTGGTTTTTTGAGACAGGGTTTCTCTGTGTAGCCCTGGCTGTCCTGGAACTCACTCTGTAGACCAGGCAGGCCTTAAACTCAGAAATCCGCCTGCCTCTGCCTCCCGAGTGCTGGGATTAAAGGCGTGCCCTAATTGTATCTTGATTGGGTCAATAAAGACAGCAGAAGCCAATCGCAGGGTGAAGGATAAGGCGGGATTTCCAGGTCCCAGGAGGAAGAGAAGGGGATGAGAGAGGATTGGGATTCAGACTAGGCTGTAGAGCAGAGAGGAAATAGCAGACACATAACTCCTGGGGACTGATCATTTATAACCTCCGCAGGTGGCTGCAGAGACTAAGGAGGATCAGGCTGATATTCTTTGCCCAACCATTGAGCTGTCAGGTCAGTTTTAAAGTAATACGAGTCTCTAGTGGTTTCCTTCCTTGGGGAAAAAAGGGGGTAGGAGAAGAGAGCAGGCAGCTGGGGCAGTTAGCTGGTAGCACGCGAACAGCAGCTCCCAGGTGTTCTCAGGAGGTTTGGGGGGGGGATGGTTGTTGGGTGGCTTAGCAGAGCCAGCCAGAGGAACAGGTCGGGAAAACTCCAGCAGGTAACATGGCGGGCTGCTGTTTTCTGAGCGTAGCTGGAAACTTGGGGAGAGCTCCTAAGAAAGAATAAGCATGTTTTTAAAACTACACACAACATGTGTGCATATGTGTAGAGGCGAGAGGTTGATGTATGGTGTCTTTCCAATCACATTCTACCTTACTTTTTAAGAGTGGGCCTTTCACTGAACCTGGAGCTTACCAATTGACCTAGGCTAGCATGCCAGTGAACTCTAGGTATCCTCCTGTCTCCGTCTTGGCCCCATCCCCACATACCAGAGCTTTTAGGTCTTGCAATCTCTGCTGTCATCTGGACTTGGGTTCTCATGCTGTGTGGTAGCTATTTTACCGACTGATCCATCTCCCCCGGCCCTTAAGTCCGTTTTTTTTTTTAAAATTTAAATTTTATAATTTAAAAACGCTATTTTTAATCCCAGTCAACTTCGGGAGTTTTGTTCTCCTTAACTCCTTTTATATTTTGACACTGTGAGCAGGGCTGTCTCCCGGCTGCTGTTCATTTTGAATCTTGGTCTTTTCTCTAATCACGTCGATAACTCGGTTCCACTTTTGGGAAATGGGATGCCCAGGTGTTCTGGATATGTCTGCGGCCGTGCTCACACTTACTTTCTTTTGTGGCTTCTAATATCGCACTCACAAAGAGCTCAGAGAAGAGCCTGCTCTCATCCTTTCTCAGCTCTGCCACCAGCCTGCCTCTTGGTTTCTCCCATTGCCTGTCACTCTTTGTTGTTTTCTGCTGCATCCTCCCAAGTTTAATTCTGAGAGACTCAGTTGTCTGTCGTGCCTTCAGTGTACGATGGCTTACTTGTGGAACTCTTTGCTTTTCTCGTCAGGACCTTCCCGTTCCTGAAGTGCCCGACATGCCCTTCTTGCCTCCTCACACACTGAAACATTATTTTTAGTAGATTATGAATTTAATGTTGACAATTTCACATTCTATGTTGATCATACTTACCCCCACTCTTCTCCCTAGCATCTCTCAGAACCCCCACTTCCCCATGCCATCCCGACGTTGTGTTCTCTTTTTATTTATTTATTTTCAATCTAATTAATTAATTAGTTAATTAATTAATTTTGGAGGCAGGGTTTCCTGTAGCCCTGGCTGTCCCAGAACTTGCTCTGTAGACCAGGCTGCCCTCGAGCCTGCAACGGCCTCCTGAGTGCTGGGATTGAAAGTGTGCACCACCACCACCCAGCTCTTCTTTTATTTTTAATAGTCCACTGAGTGTAAGTTTACACTGACCAGGGAGTGGGTCAGGGGAGGGCACACCGGGGCCTGGCTTGCACTTTTGAAACCTCAAAGCCCACCCCCCAGTGACATCCTTACACCAACAAGTCACACCTCTTAATCCTTGTAATCCTTTCAAGTAGTGCCACTACCTGGTGGCTAAGATATGAGCCTATGGGAGAACATTCCTATCAAAACAACCACATAGGGTCTCATTATGTACCTCAGGCTGTAGAAGAGGCTGACCTCAAAGTCACAGAATCCCACCTGCCTCTGCCTCTGAGTGCTAGGATTAAAGGCGTGTGCCACCACGCCCAGCATCTAATTGCTACTTTTTATGCTAAGGCTTTTCTTATGTGGAAGTCAAATTCTGCTTGGTCTATTGTACCAGGGAAACTCCCTTGGTCTCTTGCTTTTACCCTATCTTTGGCATTGAGGGTGGAGCAGACTGATGGTGCAGGCTCTCAGACAACAGGCCTTCTGATTCATGGTGTAGACTGAGATCCCTTGCTCCTTCCCAGGCCTACAGGAAAAGAACTGTTGGCCAAGAGGCTGAGTCAGAGCTCATATGGTGCCTCACAGGGCTCCTCTATCACAGCTTTCTCTCTCTGACTGTTCTACACTGACCCACCAAAGATGCTCATAGACAGGAATCCTTTCTGCTGTGGAATTTGCCAAGCTCTTCCAGCCGTGTGCAATGGACCCATCTTTTAGGTATACTTTGGTGAGTTCTGCACCCTGCTCTGGAACTGAGGTGTTATTAATTGACATTCTGAATCTTGATTTATCTTGTTCTATATTGTATAGTCATTGGCAGCTCTTTTAATATGCTGTGGGGTACAGCTAATGCCTCATTTCATTGGCGTGGAGGAGTCTTTTGGTAAGTTTTGGGGGGATAGATTTCAAGGTAGGGAGTAAAGCACAAACCATACAGAAGCACTTTCCCTTGCCGCAGCTAACAGGGCATCTGCATATCAGGTTTCAATGACTTTGGGCTGGTTAGTTTCTGAAGGATAAAATGCTAGCAGATGTGCAGCTTGGTCTTCATGTGGGTCCCGAACAACTGGAGCGGGGGCTGTCCCAAAGGGAGAGGATGAGCCTAGCCTCATAGAGACATGTGCTAGGGTCAGGGAATACCCAGGGGCCCCCACCTGCTCACAGGAGAAGGAGAGACTGTGGAAGGGGGTGACCAGGAGGAGGGCAGTGAGCAGGATGTAAAGTGAATAAGTAAAACAAACAAAATATAATAAATAAACCACTAAGGAGAGGGTAGACACTAGAAGCTCTCTCACAAAGTGCTCAGTGGTATGAAGTGTGTGTGTGTGATTCTCATCCTACAAGTTCACACTGGCCTTTCTGACAACCAGGCACCAGTAGGATATTGTACTCATCGAAAGGCCCTGAATTGGCATTAGACACATCAAAACCAAGTTCTCAGCACAAAGGAGATTTATTTGCCCCAGAGGGACAAAGAGCAGAGACTAAGAGACAAAGACAGGAATGAAGCACAAGAGTGAAGAGGAAAGGGGAAGGGGTGTTTGTCCCAGCGTGGTGGTAGGGAACACCAAGGGACTGCCTCTGGGTATAGAGAGACCTAGGAAAATGGCAGTTCATAAAGGTAAAGGGGGAAACCCTGGGTTGGGATGAGGTGTTTAATTTTGGTTGGGCATGGTTAGGTGAGTCAAAGGCGGCTTTTGATTGCTGAACTTCAATAGTTTGATAGCTGGATCTTGATTGACAGCCTCAGGAGAAGGAGATGGTCAAATAATGGAATAGATCTTGGTGCCTAGCTTTAGGAATGTAATCTAACAGTTTATCAAGACAGAGGGAATGGGGGATGAGGGCAAGGCCTGGCAGAACTGTGTTTGCCATGCTAGAGCCCTCTCCTACACTGTCTGTCTGTCTGTCTGTTCTTGTTGTTTTGATTCTGAAGTTATTTATTGAAAACTGACTGTACACCAAGCACTGGGTGGTTGAAGCTTCCAAAGAACATACCAGTGTGAGGGAGTGGCCAAAGAACTTTTACAAGTAAAGAAAATAATGTCTCAAAGTGATCGCCTGTGGTGCTCAACACCTTGTATGGATGAGGTGAGCCTCTCCACGATTAATTCTGGCACGGGAGAGATGGTGTCTTTCCTCTGCTGCTCTTCAAATGTTCATTCACTATTCACAGTTTGATGCTAAGACCTTGATTATCTCTGCTCATTTATGAGAAAACTCTAAACCAGAGACTTCTCTAGGGTGATGGCTCCATTGCCTCTACACCTCTGACACATGGGCAGATTGCTGGTCATTTAGGGTACTTTGACACAGCCTTGAGATGTGGTGGACATGGACAGAAGGTCTTCTGAATAAATGGCAACTTCTGTATGTGAGTGTTTTGAACATTTGCAGCCATGAGACAGGTATCACAGGGTTCTCTCTCCCTAGGCTTTTAGTCTCAGTCCGTTTATTCTTTCATAAGCTTTGTTTGAGAAACCTTTTATTTATTTACATTGCTTCCTTCAGGGTATTCCCCACATGGCTTTAAACATTCAGCCCAGACTTTCTCAGTATCCCACTGACAAGAGTGTGAATCCAGTAGAAACCCAAGAGAGATTTTTACATTACATTCAAAGGGAGAAAACACATCAGTTTCTTGGGATGCAGTTTGGCTCCCAAGCAGAACACTGAATCATTTCTCTAAGAGGGTGAAAGTAAATAAGCCGTTTAGAGTCTTCTAATGGGTAGCCCGGCTTGCCATTATGCCGGCTGCACATATGAAGCGGCAAATAGGAGTTCCTGGTGCAGAAGCCTTGAGGACTGCCACTAATTTGAGTGAAATGGAGTGAGTGAAGTGTCTCACAGTAAAGTAGGTGGTGTGGAGAAGGCTGGGCTGTTAGGGCTCTTGAGGAGTTTATGAGTTTTTCTGTACTAGGAGGTGAGGTGAATGTTTAAAGTTGGCAAGGTATGTCCTTCCCAATTACAGAGTCCCAAGGCGAGAAGGGTGAATCAGTTGCATTTGGAAGAAGAGCTGACAATTAACTGTCAGGCCAAGCAGATGATGTTCTGAAGCTTTAAGCTGTATCAATCAAAATGCAATATTTATGCTAACCAAATATGAACTAATATCACCTCTGAAATATGTGCATTTAATATATTTCTCAACACTGAGAATGGAGCCAGTGGGATTTCCTCATTAGATGGTTACTGTGGGAACACAGAGGGCAATCAGAGGTGATGACTGCATTTGCTGGTGTATGGAAAGAAGAGTGTCTCATGGACCAAACGGTGAAGAGACGCAGTTGTGGGCATCTTAAGAGGACCACTGGTAGTTTCTTGGCATGTAACAAGATGCTGGGTCTCCCAACATGTTCCTAACTGCAAAACTTCATGGAATGTGGAGGAGTCCTTTCCGCTTGAACTTGGTTTAAGAGGATGTAGATCCTCTTTCTCCAAATGCATGCTGAGATTTATTCATGCTCCTGGGGTGCATGCACACTGGGAAGCTTCCAGCACTTCAGTGGCAAAGATACTGAAATTATGGCCAATGCTGTCTGACCATACAGGGCAGGTATTCCGAGGATTGTTTATGACAAACTGTAGTGAGTCATGCAAGCTTAAGATCTATGCAGTGCTTGACCACTGATCTCGTTTCATGAGGTCTCAAGGGCCTCAAGATTCTTCAGGATGGTTCAGTTTTCTGCCGTTACAGCAAAAGAGGCTTAAGAGTAATCCTCGCATAGGTTCAGCCTTGCATCTCAGAGCTGAATTTTGGAAAGAGCTTTCATCTTCCTTATTTCTCTTCTCCTAGGAAGGACTCTCTGGACCCTGTACATTCTTCATCTAGACTTGTTGCCTTAGGAAACTGAACACAGCTATGAGTTTTGCTGGCTCCAATCCTGTGTTTTCTCTGGCAACTTTCACAGGTACTGGAGACAGATGGCCAAGGAGTCAAAAGTTTGGTCCCAAAAGGAAGGCTGGAGACAAACAGAACACGTCCTGCGAGAGTGCAAGGGAAACCCCAGTCATTTCCATTCACAGTGCTTAAGCTTTCATGGCCACGTTAAGCTTGAAATCGCATCATTGGTTTCTCATTAGCTTAGACAATTATGGTCACCTTTCAATTTGGTACTTTTTCAAATAGATTCCCATAATGCATCTGTTAGCAGATGCCCTAGCAATGGAGCCTGATGTGCACTGGAGTTTCCATTGATTCTCTACAGACTGTCATATGCTTCCCAGCTTCTATATTAAAGCTAAATGCAATCGTTCAATTAAAAATGTCCCCCTCTTCCTTAGAGATAGATGTGTCTTCAAAAGTTTTCTAATATTTGCATCTATGAAGTCAGCCATTGCCACCATTTCTGCAGTTTATCTGGTTGCCAACAGTTACCTCTTTGTGTACCGCCCAAAAGCTTTGATGCCTTGGGGCTGCTTTTGTGTCGGAGCTACGGATTTGTAGGCAGGTGGAGAAAGCTAGATGCTGAAAACTCTACAATAAACAATGTCCTACTTTGTTTTTATCCCCATGGTTGCATTTAGAATTGTGTAATCATAAGTGAAAATCTCTTACTGAACCTTGTTTGGCTAGGCTGGCTGGCCAGTAAGCCCCTTAGATCTTGTATCCATTCCCCAGCTTTGGATAACAGCACACACCACCATGCTTGTTGTCTTAATTACTGTACTATTGCTGCAAAAAGACTCCATGAACAAGGTAACTTAGAGAAGAAAGCACTTAATTGGGGTCTTGGTTACAGTTTCTGAGGGTTAGTCTATTATCATCACGGCTGGGCATGTGGCAGACAGGCAGGCAAGGTACTAGAGAAGTAGCTAAAGGCTACCTCAAAGCCCACCCACCAGTGACACACCTCCTCCAACAAGGCCACACCTCCTAATACTTCTCAAACAGTTTCACTAACTGTGGACCAAGCATTCAAACATCTGACCCCATGGGGGCTATGCTCATTCAAAACACTGTATTATATTCCCTGGTCCTTATAATCTTGTAGCCATATCATAATGCAAAATGTATTTAGTTAAACTTCAAAAGTCCCCTATCACAGTCTTGACACTGCTTAAAAGTCCAAAGTATCTTCTTAGCCTCAAGGCAGTCTCTTAACTGTAATCCCTTGTAAAATCAAAAAGCAGATCATATACTCTCAACATACAATGGCACAGAATATATATTACCACTCTAAAAAGGATGAAAAAGGGCATAGTAATAGTGAAGAAATGCTATTCAGACCATGACTAAAAACCAGCAGAGCAAAATCCAGATTCTATAACTCCATGTCTGATGTTAAAGGGTTCATTAGACGTCTCTTTCCTTCTGGCTTTGCTGACTATTGCACACTTCTCTCTTGGGCTGGTTTCACAACCTGTCTGCAGCTCTTCTTGGCAGTTGCCCCGCAGCTCTGGCATCTCCAACATCTTGGGTCTTCAATCAAGGTTTGGACCTTCAGAGCTTCATTCAATGGCCTCTCTGGACCTCCATGCAGGGACTCCCCTGTCACACGTCTAGCCTTGGTGACTTTTCTTAACTGAAGATGAAGATTCCACAGCTTGTTTTTGTTTTGTTTTGTTTTGTTTTTTGTTTTTTTTCAATCATTTACTTTAAAGCCAGAACCACCACATGGCTGAAACTGACAAGTTTTGTGGTCTGTTGGGCCTGGAACTTGACCCCCTCCTTGAATTACATTTATGTAAGATTTAAGGTTGTTGTCTAGGCCTAGAAAATCCCTAACCCGTTTTCTTTCATGGGTTGCAGGATTAGCTGGGAGAGTGTTGTCTTGAGGTCACCACTCCTTTTACTCCATGTAGCATCAGGCTTTCCTTTAAATGTCTTTATCTTCCTGAGCACAGGACTTGGCTCCACCGTTACATTTCCTGATTCTCTTTTTCCCCGCAATCTGTACCATCTGTGTTTCTCTTGTTCCTTTTCACTGTAGATCTGTATAAGGGTGATAACTAATAACCATGTGACCTGGCCAATACTGGTCTGTCTTGAAAGCTCCTCTCCAACCACATGAATACAAAAGTCTTCAATGTAGCCTCAGCAGATTCTTAGGACAAAGGGCTAAAAGCAGCCACAGTCTTTCCCAAAATATCACAATAGGCAGCTGATACTATTCTTCCCCTCTGAAACCTCTTGAGCCAGGTCTGCTTGGTTCACATTTCCCTCAGCACCATTGTCTTCCGTGCCTCTACTAGGATGGCTCATTAATCCATGCTTAAAGTCTTCAGCAGCTTTGCTAGTCCAAAGTCTCATAGTCTTCCATATCTCTCCAAAACCCAGCATGGTCAGGCCTGTCACAGAAATATCACATTCTTGGTCCAGCTTCTGTCTTAGTTATTATTTATTGCTGTAAAGAGGCACTGTTACAATGGCAAGTTAAAGAAGAAAGCATTTCATTTGGGACTTGCTTATAGTTTTAGAGGTAATAGGTTTTCTTTCCCAAAGAAATAAGCCAATTCGAGCTGAATTAAAAAAAAAAAAAAAAGCAGGTTTATTTGGGGGAGTTCACCAGCCTCAGGGAATGAAACTGGAAAAAGTCATGGGTAGACTATGTTGGGGAAGTTTTTAAAGATTGTAGGTGAAGGAAAATGATGTGTCTGCCATATTTTAGGTTTGTGCCAAGGTATGGCCATCTAGGGCAGGGCTTGGGTGGCTGGTGGCTTCAGGTGAGTGGGGTTGAAACAGCTGTCAGGAATGTGGGACTGAGGTTTGGCATCCTTTTGTATTTGGAGGAATGGAATTCACTGGACCATGTGTGTGTGTGCGTGTGTGTGTGGGGGGGGTGTGGGGGGTTACAAGCCAGGGACTCCAACCAAACAAGAGCATGGTGGCAGGCAGACAGTCAGGTATGGTGCAAGAGAAGTAGTTGAGAGCTTTTACATCCAGATTCATAGACAGCAGACAGAGAGACACTGGGCCTGATGTGGGCTTTTGAAACCTCAAAGCCCCACCCCTGTTTGGAGTTGAACACCTCCTCCAGCAAGGCCACACCTTCTAATCCTTCCCAAACAGTTTCACTAACTGGGGACCAAGCATTCAAACACATGAGCCTGCAGTGGACAGTCTCATTCACACCACCACAATTTTTAAGTGAGTTCTGGGAATCTGAACATAGGGTCTCATGCTTAAGCAATAGGCATTTTCCCCATTAAGCCATCTCCCCAGCCAAAATTTAACATTTTTTCTTTTTTTGATGGCCGAAAGTAGTGTCTTGGTTTCATTTATATTATATTTATTATATCATATTACATTATATTATATTATATTATATTATATTATATTATATTGGATCAGGATCTTACTAACTAGCCCTGCCTGGTCTAGAACTTGCTATGTGGACCAGACTGCCTATCCTCTGCCTCAGTGCTGAGATTAAAGGGATGTGCTATCAACATTTATGTATTGATTGTTTTAAAAAAAGAAGTTACCTTTTCTTTTTAAATCCAAGGTCATGTGTTAGCATCATGTTTCCATAATGTGGCATTTGGCATCCTCTTGTTGATTACTTTAGGTAGACCATAATGAGAACTCTCTCCATTTCAGCAGCTATGCCAGGTTCTCAACCTGTGGGTCGTGACCCCTTTGGTTTTTGACCAACCCCTTCACAGGGATTGCCTGAGACCATCAGAAAAGACAGATATTACATTATGATTCATAACGGTATCACAATTACAGCTATGAAATAGCAATAAAAAATAGCTTTATGGTTGGGGTCACCACAACATGAGGAACTGTATTAAAGGACTGTAGCATTAGGAAGGGTGAGAAGCACTGCCAGGCTGTGTGACTGGCACATTGCTGGAACATGGTTCAGGGAGCAGTCAAGTGAGGAGACTTCTGAGTGCTTATGAGAACACTCCGAGAAAATAAGACGAGAGTCTTGTGTCTTGGTTTCTTCAAAACATGGAATTGTTCTTGGAATGTTTTTGTGCTCTTCCCAGGTATAGCAGATAGGAGTGAATTTACTTCAGATTATTCATTACCGCTTGCTGCTGTCATTCATTTAAAGGGTTAAACTATATAATGCCTCATGGAAGAACATGTTTTATCCAAATGCAGTTTGTCCTTGTGATTGTACACAGCTTGAACTCATGTGACCTTTCTTCTTAACCCTCAAGAGTATAAACTGTCTGAGCTTCTTAATATAGTTGGCTGTTGTGTGAGACTTTGGACTGATTCATTTATCTGCTTCCTTCTCCCAGGTCCCACCTTCTTAAGAGTAGTATAACATCAGCTCTGTTTTCCCAGATCTCACCACCTCTGAAGAGGTGACAGCCAGCCAGTGGAGAGGCAGACCATTAAGAACTTGTCCAGGCTCTCAGATCACTGTAGTGAAGCAGGAGGACCATCTGACTGAACTGAGGGAGAGGAGAGAGTTTAAGGGTCCTAGAATCAGAGAGTGCAGTTTTAAAGTCACAGTAAGGCCACATCTGCTGCTTGCTCTGGCAGAGGGGCTTTGCCTGGTGACCTAGGTCAGCCAGATACCTTGAACTGAAGCGAGACTTCTTTATTAGACTTGGTGTCCTTCATTCTGGCCTCTGACATTCTACCTGGTTCTGCAGCCTATGAGGGAATTTCAGGTACCATCTCCCCACCCCACCCCCCCATCTGATCTTGTGTGTCTTTTTATAGCTTTTACTTTTTGAGAAAGGTGTTACTGTGGTAGTCTAAGCTGTCCTGGTACAGGTGATTCTCTGGTGTCAGGCTTCTCAATGCTGGCATTACAGGCTCCTATAGAACAAGTGGTGTGTGTGTGTGTGTGTGTGTGTGTGTGTGTGTGTGTGTGTGCATATAAACGTGTGTGTATATGTCCCTTCCCCAACCCCCCCAGCAAGCAGGCATTTCAATTGGCCTGTCCTCAGGGACATCACCTGCTGTTGTCTCCAGGTCTGCTGCCAGGTGTGTTGGGTACCACCTATAAAAGAACCCTCGGCCACCCCAAATTGTAAGACCTGACCCTTGGTCAGTGGTACTTACTTCTAGAAGCCCCCGAGTGGAACACCAAGACACAGATCGATGCAAAATCAAGAGGTTTATTTTCCTGCTCAACAGGGTCCACCTTCAATTAGTCCCTCAAGGTGAGTGACTAGAAGGGGACCCCTGAATGGCTATTACAAGCAATTTTTATACTTTTTAGAAGCACAGTTTACATCATCAAGGTTACAGTTCAAACTTATTGGCTAAGCATATTGACCTTTAAATCTATTGGATAGCAAGCATGACATGCATTTGAACTCTACCCGGGACTTTCCAGAGGGTCAGGTGACTATCAGTCAGTACATTGTGAGAATTTTTACTCAAGAATGTTCCTGTGGATGGAGAATGGAACTTGGCCTAGCCTTGATCCCAGGCAGGAGGGGGAAGCTGTAAGGAGGATGTAGGACTGGAAAAAGCCCTCAAGATCTCTCTCTCTCTCTCTCTCTCTCTCTCTCTCTCTCTCTCTCATCACCCTGTCTCCTTCTCTGTCTGCTTTTATCTCTCCCTCATGTCCCCACTCTGAGTTGGCTTTTTGCTTTCTATTGTGTGGTGTGATTTCTTAGTGGCATACCTTGGCATGAGCTACCAAAGGTACCTCCACATCCTCACTCCTTTATCCTCACACCTGCCCTCCCCTCGCCCTTCCCACCCCAACAGGGTCTCTTCCTGTGTTAGTATTTGCCCTCTCCTACCTGAAATTCCTGCATTCTGAGATTACATGTGTACACCAGCATGCCAGGTTCTCCATTTGCTTTGTTTGTTTCAGAGCCTCTGCCCAGAAATAGCAAATATGAGTCTTTTCTATCTAATAAGATTAAACTTGTGTTTAGGACAAGGAATGCAAATATTTTATCTCTCTTCCCCCTTTGTAAGACTTTTATGCAAATGTTTTAATCACCCCACCTAATAGAACCTTTGTTTACACAAGGAATTTGGTGGCCTGGAGCGGTAACCCTTTCTCCTTAGAGCATTGACCCCTCAGTCCTTCTTCAATTCTTATGTACTAATTTTCTTCAAGACTAGCCAATTGAATAAGATAGGGAGTTGACCCTAGCCAAAGTGGAAAAGACACAGCTGACAAGGCCACCACCTGCATTAGGATAAAAACTGACTACACTCCCTGTCTCTGTGACTGCTCTTATGAGCACATACTCTTAATCAAGAGCAGTGTTTCTCAACCTGTGAGGCTCAGCCCCCATAGGGCCCTATATCAGATATCCTGCATATCAGATATTTATATTACAATTTATAACAGTAGCAAAATTACAGTTATAAAGTAGCAACAAAATAATTTTATGGTTGGTGGGTCGTTACAACATGAGGAACTGTGTTAAAGGGTTGCCAGTATTAGGAAGGTTGAGAACCACTAATAGAGAGTGAACTTCCCTGTGTCCAGTTGGGATGGTGGTCTCTTTCTTTGTGACTTAGAACCTAACGGCAGTACCAGACTTGCACATGGATTCTGACTCACTTCTCCAGATCCTTGCTCACACACCAGCCCCTCCTCCCCTAACCTCCAACCCCCAACCATTTAGGATCACTTAGCATTAGTCTGTTTCTTCTCTTAATAGCTTAGCCAAAACACTGTCTTCCACATTTCCTGGTTCCTTTTGTGTCTCCCAGATATGATAAGCTGCCATGTGAGGTCATGGCATATCTTATTTAAAGTACTTTCTGCAAGGCAAATATCTGGAACATAATTTCTCCTCTCTTAATTAGACCTACTTTTTTCTGTAACCCCAGAGCTATGAACCCATACCTACTGAAATAAAACTCTCTAAGCTAAGTGTGTGTGTTTTTCCCAATAATGTATTTTTATTCACTTTACATTCTGATCACAGCTCTTTCCCTCCTCTCTTTTCAGTCCTACCCTTAGGAATCTGTCCCCTCATTGCCCTTCCTCTTCTTCTGGGAGAAGGGGAGCCCCTACTGAGTGCCACTTCATCCTGGGACATCTAGTTCTAACAGGAAAAGGCACATCCTCTCCTACTGAGGGCCAACCAGGTAGTCCAGGTAGGGAGAAGAAGATCCAATGGCAGGGAACAAAGACCAAGACAGACCCTGCTCAACTTGTTAGGGGACCCACATGATGACCAAGATGCACATTTGCTGTAAATATATAGGAGGTCTAGGTCCAGCTCCTACATGCTCCCTGATTGGTGGCCCAGGGTCTGTGAGCTCCCATGGCCCCAGCTTAGTTGACTTTGCAAGTCTTCTGTGGTGTCCTTGACCTCTCCAGCTTGCTCACTTTTATCCCCAACTTTTACACAAGACTCCTCAGGCTCCACCTGATGTTTGGCTGTGGATCTCTGCATCTGCCTCCATCCACTGCTAAAGCTACACACTTACGGACACCTGACTTTGACAAAGGTGGTAAAACCATACAATGGAAAAAGAGAAAGCATCTTCAACAAATGGTGCTGGTCTAACTGGATGTTTGCATGTAGAAGAATGTAAATAGATCTCTGTTTATCACCCTGCATAAAACTCAAGTCCAAGTGGATCAAAGACTTCAACATAAAGCCAGATACAATAAATCTAATGGAAGAGAAAGTATGGAATAGCCTTGTACACATTGGTACAGGAGACAACTTCCTGTGCAGAACAGCAATGGCTCAGGCTCTAGGATCAACAATTGATAAATGGGACCTCATGAAACTGAAAGGTAGAATAGGACAAAATGACAGCCTACAGATTGGGAAAAGATCTTCACCAGCCCTACATACAACAGAGAGCTAATATCCAAATTTTATAAAGAACTCAAATTACTCACTAACAAACCAAATAACCCAATTAAAAAATGGTGTGTAGAGCTAAACAGAAAATTCTCAACAAAGGACTGTCAAATGACCAAGAAGCACTGAAAGAAATGTTCAATGTCCTTAGTTGTCAGGGAAATGCAAATCTAAATCCCTGAGGTTTCACTTTACATCCATCAGAATGGCTAAGATCAGAAATTTAAGTGATATCATGCTGGTGAGGATGCAGAGCAAGGGGAAAACTCCTCTATTGCTGGTGGGAGTATAAACTTGTACAACTGTAGGGTTAGGGAGGCCCTTGTCCACTCCACCTCAGGGCACGACTGCTTGGGGAGGCAGGATATGGATGGGTGTTGGGCTGCAGGGAAACCCCAGGATACCTCTCAGGGGCAGGGAAGCACAATCTGAAGTGCAGGACAGCTGGAGCTGGCTCAAGGGTCCTTTGGCTTGTGACAAAGCCAGGGCCATCTGGTTCTCAGACTCTTGGACATCCAGGTGCTGCTGGGAGCCACAGAAGAGCTGAGAATGAGAGTTGGGGCCCCGCAGGGGGAGGGGAGAGGGGAGCTCCAGCTGGTCCCACAGGGATAGTTCTTGGCTTGACAGTAGTTGGCTTGGGCTTGGGCTTGGGCTTGGTGGTGGCCATGGCTGGGAGTACAGAGAGGACTTCTATGGGAGATTATATGGTGGCTCTATAAGCGAAGGCTTTCTCCATGGCTTCCCACGGCAGATCCCAATGAAAAGAGGCAGTCCATGGTTTTAAGGTATTTATTGTCATGTCAGAAAGTGGATGAGTAAAACTGTATCCCACTTCTCAGGGTGAGCCTGAGGTTAAATACCTTTTGCAGGGAGGAATGTCTGGGAAGGAAAACTTATTGGCTAAGCCCTCCAGGTCTCTAGGTATCTCATTAAAATGGAGATCTACCTTGAGCCTATGTGACCACAGGTCATGTCCTCTACCTGTGGAGGGGCTTGGGGCATTGCCCTTATGTGACTGATGGCTGCTAATCTACGGGGGACTGTGGCAAGTGACAGGGGCATGGTGCCTGGGAATCAGGTGAAGTGCTACCATCCCTTCAGGGTTTCTGGGGCTTCAAGCCTTAGCTCAACTGAGGACCAAGCTGCCTTTCATGGTCCCACATACAACCACTTTGGAAATCAATTTGGCAGTTTCTCAGAAAAATGGGAAAAGTTCTATCTCAAGACCCAGGTATACCACTCCTGGGTATATACCCAAAAGATGCTCCACTATACCACAGAGACACTTGATCAGCTTTGTTTGTAATGGACAGAAACTGGAACCCACATGTCCCTCAACTGAAGAATGGATAAAGAAAATGTGTTATATCTCCACAATGGAATACTATTCAGCTATGAGAAACAAAGACATCAGGAATTTTTGCAGGCAAATGGATGGAACTAGAGAATATCATCCAGAGTGAGATAACGCAGAGCCAGAACACACACATGGTATGTACTCACTTATAATTGGACATTAGCCATAAAGTGCTGGACAACCATGCGACAATCCACAGACTCAAAGAAACTGGGTAATGAAGAGGTCTCAAGGGAGAATTTGTGAATTACAGTCAGAAGGGGAAACTAAATAGTCATTGGAGGTGGATGGAGAGAGGGAACTGGGTAGGAAAGGAGGTAAGGAGGGGAATGGGGATGTTGATTAGGTGCTGGGTGAAGGGGGTTCAGGATAAGGCTGGGAATGAGACTAGAAATCAGGAGCATCTCTGGTGACTAGCTTGAGGCCTTGGACATGGGAGAATATGAGAAGACTATAGGGGTGATCCCAGCTGAAATTCCTACAATAGGGAGATACAGAGACTGAAGTGGCCACCTCCTGTAGCCAGGCAGGACTTCCAGGGGAGGGAGACAGACATCAATCCATCTATAAAACCTTCAACTCAGAATTTGTCCTGTCTACAAGATGTACAGGGCTAAAGATGGAACAGAGACTGAGGGAACAGCCAAACCAATAACTTCCTTAACTTGAAACCCATCCCATGTGAGAAAGCCAGCCTCTGACACTATTAATGATACTCTGCTATGCTTGCAGACAGGAACCTAGCATAACTGTCTCCTAAGTGTTGTTTTAACACAGTGAGTGCTGTGCCTCAGTTTATGGAAAGCAGCCTGTGTGTGCCTGTCCCATCTGTTGAGAAGCAGGTTGTTCTAGTCAACGTGAGCTGTACATCTTACCAAATCCAAATGTGTTCTATAACCCTGGGGTCTGGTGGCAAGTGCACATGACAAAGGCCTGTTTTAGTTAAGAGGTTCCATTGTTGTGAAGAGTCATAACCAAGGCAACTCTTATAAAAGACAACATTTAATTGGGGCTGGCTTACAGGTTCTGAGGTTCAGTCCATTATCATGATGGCTGGAAGCACGGCAGTGTTTAGGCAGACATGGTGCTGGAGAAGGAACTGAGACTTCTATATCTTGATCCAAAGGAAGCCAGGAGTAGCTCTTTCTTCTGCCCTGGGCAGAGCTTAAGCATAGGACGTCAAAGCTCACCCCCAACAGTGATGCACTTACTCTAAGAAGGTCACACCTATTCTAACGAGGCCACTCCTCCTAATATTAGCACTTTGGGGCCAAGCATATTCAAACCACCACAGGGACCTTTATTAAAGACATTGCAGCTCAGTCCACCACAGCTAAGGAGGTACTGGTTGAAGTGCTGATGCCTACTGAACTGTAGGCCTCCAGCTGTCACCAGAACATTAGGGACACAATAAAAATCAGGTGAAGTTCTCTAGGGCTTCAGCCTGAGAACCCTTTGCTGAGACATACCACAGTGTCTCTGGGAGGCATGAGTAACATCTTGGCTGAATCTTCATTAATATTGCAAGTGTGCCTAGTGTTGGCTTTGATGTTTTCTGTGGTATGAATGCTATGGTAATGGTGTGTGCGTGTGCATGTGCATGTGTGTGTGTTAGTGTATATATGTGTGTGTAAGTGTGTATATGTGCATGTGTGTGTGAGCATTTGTGTGTGTGTCTCTCCCTCTTTTAACATAATCTTCTCTTGGTGAGTTTATTAGTGGTTCCTTCCCCACAGTTTGGAGAAGTGGTATAGAGTATAGGTCAAGATCCAAAGGGGAAATCAGATCTAAGGATATCCAAAGACAGGGTAGGTACTATATCTAGAAGGACCTCTTTTAAATACTATTTATGTTATGTTTATGCCTTTAAGATGCCTCAAAGATACATACATCTTTGAACTACATGCGTGCAGTACCTGAAAAGACCAGAAGGGCATACCACATTACCCTGGAACTGTAGTTACAGGTGGCTGTAAGCCACCATGCGGTTCTGGGACTCTGAATACAGGTCCTGTGTAAGAGCAGCTAGAACTCTTGACTGTGGAGACCCAGATCCCTAGGATGCTCTTGATGGAAGCTGTGGCCTTTCGCATCAAAACCTGAGAAAGGAAGGAGCTAGAAACACTCAACCTCATTTATCCTTGGCCTTTGTTCTTCTATCTGGACTACTAGGGCAAACCCAACTGGAAGCCACAGTGACTGGAGCCATCTATATAGGTCGGCTTTGTGTCTTGCTCAAGGAGTGCAGGCAGGGTAGGCAGGGGAAGCTTGGGTTTGGAGAACCAAATATAATTTGGTTCAATATTGCTGAGCACCAATGAGCCCATTTCAATTGAGTCTTCCAGAAAGCAAGGCAGAAACTTCCACTGTGTGTGTCTCCGTGCTGTGTGGAGTGGCTAATGAGACCAATGACTTGCTGTGGCACTCAGTGCTCTTCTATTCCACAGTCCTATAGTCTTAGATCTTGTCCCGGGACAACTGAGGTCCTGTCCTATCAGAGACCCTTCCAAACCAGCAACTTTGTCTATTTTTTTTTTTTAGGTGCCTTTAACAATTTATCTTTAGTTTGGATGTTCTTTACAAATTGCAGGGCAAAAGTTTAGATATCCACATTCTTCCACTTCCACTAAGGTAATTTATAGGACTTAATATTGAAAACGTTACCTACTGAACAGCATGGTTCTTAGATCAATCTTCAATAAGTTCTGGGCATTATTTTATATCTCTGATAACAGATTTGTATGTTTTTTATTAGGCTGCTATATACCTTTCCTATAAAGTCTTCAGGTTCCTATTGATGGGCTGGTATTGATGTCCCATTCACTCAATGAATTTCACCTTGTATAGAGAGAATTAATCTGCTGAGCTTTCTAGACATTAGCAATACATAAAAATTCTATAATAAAGTGTGCTATTATCTCTTTTTGAAGATGAGTAATGAGACCTGACAATTTCTTTCTAAAGCAATAATCAAGAAAGAGAGCCCTACATTTAATTCATTATGCATGCCTATAGAAAAAGCAAAGGAAAAACAAACATGGTTTTTATCTATTTGAGCCAACTGTGAGCTTAAATTATAGGTTCTTGCAACTTTAACTTAATTGCTATCAGAAAGAAGCACAGTCAGTGTGATCAGATACCTCATAGACTACAAAAGTGATAATCTTTGACATTTTAGAAAGGGATAGAATTATCTCTGCTCCAACCTGCACTGATTTTCTTTCACAGTGAATTCACAAAATATACATCAGAACAGAAGAGAAAGTCAAACCTAAGGCAGTTTAAATGGAAGCTCTGTTACTAAAGTACAGGCTTTACCAGATGACAAGAACTCGGGTTGTGACCTTCCATGTCCATATTTATAATGGATAAAGAAGTAAACATTCTGCTCCCAGAAACTCGATCATCAACCAAAGAATATGGAGGGGCCCATGGTGCTGTCCACATATATGACAGAGGAGGGCCTTGTTGACCATCAGTGGGAAGAGAGGCCCTTGAGTCCGAGAGTGTTAGATGCTCCAGTATAGGGGAATGCCAGGGAGGGAAGATGGGAGTGGGTGGGTGGGGGAATACCCTCATAGAGGCAGGGGGAGAGGGAGGGGATAGGGGGTTTCCAAAGGGGAGACCTGGAAAGGGGAAAACATTTGAAATGTAAATAAAGTATTAGATAAAAAGAAAAAAGAAAAAGAAAAAAACAAAACAAAACAAACAAACAAACAACCAAGTGAACATTCTTCCCTATCCCCTACCCATCCTTCCATTCCTGCCTCCATCCTTCTTCTCCTGTGGGATCAGGTTGTTTCCTGCTCTAAGTGGCTCTATATTATGTGAGCACTGGCTTTTAGGCTCTGCCTTGCCTTGGGTGACTTGATTTAATAAAGTAGCATTTGACTCCAGTTTGAGTCCAAGTTGACTCTATATTGCATATAGACACTATCATCTGTCCCTCACCACTTACAAGGCACATGCTGAAAAATAACTTACTCTACAAACAAAAGGTACCACCTATAAACTTATCAAGGTGGACTGGGGACATATGGGCACATGAGTATATTAAACGGATGCCAGAAGAACCAGGCTAGAGAATTACCCAACATACCAGCCTGTTTTAGTGACTTTTCTATATCTATGACAAAAACCATGACAAAAGGGACTTATAAAAGCAACATCTAATTTGGAGTTGCAGAGGGTTGCAGTCCATGATCATCATAACAGGGAACATAGCAGCAGGCAGGCAAGCAGGCATGGCACTGGAGCCATAGGTGACAGCACACATTCTTATCTACAAGTAGGAGGCAGAGAGAGCTAACCAGAACTGATGAGGTCTTTTGAAACCTCAAAGTCTACCCCAGTGTAAAAGTGACTTCTCCTATTGTAATTGTTGTTTGGGAGGCTTACCACCTCCATCTGCCAACCTAGGCCTACTCCTGGAAGTTTTGAGCCTCCGTATAAGTTAATCTAGGCCTAGAATGTTTTCAGCCTCTGAGACTTGCTCCTCAATAAGCAAGCTCACCCTTCCTAGTTCTTTCTGAACTCTAGCTGGTTGGTACAACTTAGCTGTTCTGGCTCAAACTCCTCTTCCAGCTGACTTATTCAGTCTAGCTTTTCTCTTGGCCTCTGAATTGCTCTGCTTGGCCTCAAACTAACTCTAGCAATCTTTTCTAATCTTCTGGCTCCTTTTCATTCTCTTGCTTGTTCTGTCTTTACCTGTGTCTAGCTTGTTCTCTCTTCAACCTGCCTCTGTAGAACTCTCCTGGTAAAACTGCCTCCTCCTCCCTCTCTGCTGCTCTACTCTCCTTCTCAACTCTATTACACTGCTCTACATGAACTCTATAGTATCCCCTTCTTCCTGTACTGTCTCTGTCTCTCCCTTATGTAGCTTCCCTTTCTTCTCTCCTCTTGGAAGAGCTGGGCATATCCTAATCTGTCTCTAATTCATCTTTTTTTCTGCCACTCAATTAGACACTTTTAAACATGGGTGCATCCTTCTACAAACTAACTTTATCTTCATTGTTTGGGGTTAAAGGTGTGTACTAAGGGCTAAGCCACACTCTTACTAGAAACAGGTTCAAATATCCTGTAACACCCCAGTGACACACCTTCTCCAACAAAGCCATACCTCCTAGTCCTTCCTAAACTGTTTTATCATTTGGAAACTAAATATTCAATTATATGTGCCTATGGGTCCATTCACATTCACACCATTACCCAGATGGACAAAGTAGGTGACTTCCCAGTGTGTGCCTCAAGGGAGTGACAGGTAGAGAGAGAACTCCAGCTTGTAGTGGGGTTCATCTCATCTTGGTCTTCACTGTTTGATATAATCCACTTGAACTCATCTGTTCATCCATTAGGATCTGGTCCCAGCACCTAGTTTCCAGAGTCTTGTTCTTGTTCTTTACAATTCAACTCAAGCCTGTGGTTTGATTGGTCCTGTGACTCCCCAGCAGCTTGCATGCCTCCAGAAGTTCCCCAGTTGAGTTCCTAATATCTTATCTAACCATTGCAGCTACTGTCCTAGCTCCCACATCTGCCTCTAGTTAGGCTTGATATTGCTGTTCTGAAACATCATGATCAAAAGCAGTTTGGGAAGGAAAGTGTTTCTTTGGTTTATATATCCTGAATCATAGTCCATTGAGGGAAGCCAAGGCAGGAACTGAAACTGGGCAGACACCTGGAGGCAGGAACAGATGCAGAGGCCATGGAAGACTGTTGCTTACTGACTTTCTCCTCTTGGCTTGATCAGCCTGCTTTCTTATAGAACCCAGGACCAGCTCAGGGATGGTACCCTTCATTTTTGTTCAATAATTAAGAAAACACCCTACAGGCTTGCCTCCAGCCAGATCTTCTGGAAGCATCTTCTCAATTGAGGTTCACTCCTCTCAAATGACTGTAGTTTGTGTCCAGTTGACATAAAACATGCCAGAATACCATGTGATATGTGTAATGTATGATGTAAGAATTAAGCATGTTATGAAAGAACCTGTGTTTGCTAACAGCCAACTATCAGCAGAACCAATGCCACTTGACAAATTTCCACCAATAAAGTCAACCTACAGAATTTTGACATTGTGAAAAGACATGGGTGGGCCCTTCTTAGTTTCTGGTATAGTATGTTCACAGTAGTCTCTCTTACATCTCTATTTCTTTTCCATTTGTTTAGCAGGATCTTTCTTTGCATCCCAGGCTGGCCTTGAACTCTTGATCTTATTTCTTCCTCCTCAGTGCTGGGTTTTATAGGCACAGTTCATCAAGTTTGTATGAATGTTATTATTATCATTAGTACTTGGTTCATTTGAAAATTACAAACTGTGTGTATATGTGTTGACAATTTTGAAAAAACAGAGAAATATTATGGAAATATGTTTTCATTTTAATCCCAGGTGTGCAATATGGGGCTACTTCAGATTGTCCACAACAGCTGTCTATGATTTGTCTCATGCTCTAGCAGGGGCATGATTTTGCCAGCTGCAGATAGTTTCTGTAATATTGTGATGTTGGGACTTCTGGGGACTTTTCAGAGGATATATAAATGCTAGGTCCCTGAGAGGGTTCATTGGTTGGCTGGTTGTTGATTGACAGTTGGCTGCTATTGGTTGTTGTTGGTCACGGTTTGTTAAGTAGTCATGTACAAAGACACAAGAGAAAAAAGAAATTAGATATCTTGACAGCGAAGATTAAACTTGCCCCAAGGAACTCTGTGCCCCTCATCAGCAGGAAGTAGTCTAACGATAACATTGCCCCCCTTTCCCATCTATCCCCCTTTCTCTCCTATTCAGTGTTAGAGCGTTGAAAGGGTGAAAGAAAAGGGGTGGAGAAGGGTGGAAGAAAGAAGAATTCACAAAGTAACAAATGCCAACTGTGTGTGTGTGTGTGTGTGTGTGTGTGCGCTCACATGCACACACACAAGCTGTGTATACAAATACACATGTGATTGTGTGCATATGTGCTGGAGGTTAAAGGACAACCTTGAATGTCACTCATCTGTTACTGTCTACCCCTCCCAATGCCTTTTTGAAACAGAATCTCTAACTGGCCTGGAGTTATCGCCAAATGGACTCGGCTGGCTAGACATTGAACCCCAGGGACTAGCCTTTTTCTGTATTCCCAGTGCTGGGATTAAAAGCACATGCCCCTATGCTGGCTTTTATTCATGTGTCCTAGGAATTGATCCAAAGTCCTCATGTTTTTAAAGAAGTACTTTATATCCTGAGCCATCTCCCAAGCACATACACTTTTTATTAGACAGATTGGTTTATTATTTTTATGTATATGTGTGTGCCTATGTAAGTTTATTTGCACCATATGTGCGCAGGTGCCAGTGTGATGGTTTGCTTGCAGACTAGGAGTTGGTTCCAGCCGGGCCAGGTAAGCCCATTCTCGAGGTCATAATCCTGCCCTGGAGTGAATCAGGGCACACAGCTGTGATATGAGAAGGGTAACCTGCCCTGCTCCCCCCCCCCCCCACCCCGTATGTACTTAGAGAATTCCTTCTGTATCTTGGGGTCCTTTTCTGCCTCTGACCTTGTCTCATCATTTGAAATCACCAGGATTTTAAAAAATTGTCTAATACTTCAAGCATTCAGAAAGCTTCAGAAAATATTCATGAGCCTGTCACATAATTCTCTCAAGTGCAATACTGTATCATAGTTTCTTCAGGTAGTGGTGTGTACATGTGAATGTGTATGTGTGTGTGTGTGTACCTGTGTGTGTGTGTACTCGTGCATGTGTATGTGCCTATGTGCATGTGTGTGTGTGTGTGTGTGTGTGTGTACATGTGTTTGGTGGAGGAGGACAGGCAGCTGGCAGAGGTCAGCCTCAGGCGTCATTCCTCAGGATCCATCCACCTCCATCTTTGAGACAGGATATCTCACTGGCATGGGAACTTGCCACTAAGCTGGCTAGCCTGTGAGAGGCAGCAATCCTCCAGTCTCTGCCTCCCTGGTTCTGGGATACAAGTGAGTGTCACCATGCTGGGTTTGTCACTGGGAATCTTACCTGGGTTGTGACACGCATCTTCTGGACGGAGCCATTTCTCTAGCACATCTCCACCCCCTCTTCTTTTTATTTCCCGAGGAAGAAATTCTTATGGTTTTCTTGGTAGGTTATTTTATTGTCCAATGATTGCTGTTGGAGGGCCCAGACCCTGGTGGGCAGTGCCACCCCTGGGCAGGTGGTCTTGGATGGTATAAACAAGCAAGCCAGTAGTTCCCCATGGCTTCTGCAGGTCTTGCCCTTACTTCCCTCAGTGATGGACTGTTACCTGGAAATGGAAGATGAAATAAACCCTTTCCTCTTTAAGTTGCTTTTGAACCTGGTGTTTATTGCAGCAGTAGAAACCCTAACTAACACAACACAATAGCAGAGGGAAACAGGGCCAAGCCTCCTTAACAGCTCCAACCTCTGGATGGTACCTTGAGGCTCTTCCTAACCTCGAGAGAGCCTTCTCTTTCTCAGTCTATCATTATTATTTGAGGGCTCAGCCTTGCCCTGATTGTTATCCCCCTTCATGCCACTTGTAAAAACCTCATTATATCCTGGGCTAAGCATCATTTCACAGTTTCGGGAGTCTCCTTGTCTTTTTTTGTTTTCCTTATTGATTTGTAAGAACAGAGGATTCTTTATGTGATATGTGGTAGATATTGATCTGTCCTCAGTGCAATAAGCTGTAAATATCTTCAGCTGCAACTTGGTTTCTAGCTTTAGTCACCATGCCTTTTAAATACAGACTTTTATAAAATATATACCACTGCAAATCTCTCCTTTTATGGCTTCTTGTCTCTGGGTTGCATTAATTACAGAAACAGGGCAGCTGCAGCACCAAGGCTGCCAAGGAAGCACTGGCCAAGGCTTCTACTGTTGGAACATGCTATTGACATGACAGCCTGCTCCAAGCAGCGTCTCAGCTAGCTGTAGATGTGTCTTATGATTGCACCTTCTGGGTAGCAGGGGATCTGAGGACACATCCAGTTTGAGACAAAGGTCTGGAGCTCCATGCTGTCTTCAGAGCACCAAGTCTCCTGGGAACAGCAGGATCTCCGCTCCCTCACCAAGGTTTGGATTCCTCCTTGTGAATGGGATGACTTTGATGGCATTCCCCACTTCTCATCTCCTGCTTTCATTTGCTTCTGTCCTTTTTCCATGTCCCCACGTCCCCAGTTGGCTCTCATAGTAGCTGGGATACCCTGACCCAGAGGCCAAGTTCTGCATCCCCAGTCTACTTCAGTGTGAGAAGTCAGGTGTGGTTTGGGTCCAAACTTCCAGTTTTTAGTAAAACCTGACTTCACATTTTAAAAGTAGTACAGACACCCTTGATCACTAATTGAGAAAATGCCTTACAGCTGGATCTCATGGAGGCATTTTCTCAAGGGAGGCTTCTTTCTCTGTGATAACTCCAGCTTGTGTCAAGTTGACACCCAAAACCAGCCAGTACATTTATTTATTTATTTATTTATTTATTTATTTACATGAGTGTGTGTATATGTGTGAGTACCACACGACACATGTGAAGGTTAAAGGGTAACTTTCAAGAGTACCTAACCTGAATCCCTGAGGCCTGTCACATTCATGAAAAGACTATCTTGCTGCCAACATCTGGGGTTCCAGGGATAATTCCCCCAAAATCCCAATAAGAAGAAAGCAAGTGGTAGGGATGAATGATCCTGAGAGCAGCCCTTAGGCAGTGGCAGATAGACATTGATGACTTTTTGTAATTGATGTAATTTGTAAAAGTGGAATGATTCCTGGGTGGCCCCTGATGCCATGGCAGTCAGCAGTATGGGCAGCTTTTCTGTATGGGTGCATTTTATTCTAACTCCCTTGGTTACAAACCACAGACCCTCATTCTGAATAACTGAAGAGAAAGCATTGCACTGAAGGGCCAGAGAGAAAGAGCGCAGTGTTGAGGGAGGCCAGGAACCAGTCTAGCCACAGTGATATGAGGATGACCAGTCAGGGAATAGATAGCAGCTAGGATTTACTGGGCACTAGATGTGTACCAGGCCCTTTGCCTCAAATGTCATCTGATCTAATTTTCACAGCGACCCCATGAGGTTGCATTCTGATGTCACCTCTACATTGTCTGGGTGTGCTGGTTTCAGAGGTCCTCTTGCTGTGTTGTATTGGCTTTCTCAGTGAGACTATGGTCCTCAGAGCCTTGTGCATGCTAGACTGGTCCTGTACTAATGAGTTGTATTCCTAGGCCTTTTGTTCTTAATATACTGATGTCTCAGAAGCCTGAGTTCTAGATCACCTTTCTTGGTTGATACCTTTTCACCTCAGGCATGGTGGCATCTGGTCTGTTTCTTTTCCTTGTAAGTCTCAAGTTCTTGGGGGAAATATCCACCAAATTGACTCAACCTTCATCAGCTTGGTAGCATGTGTGTCAGGGTCCAGTGGCAACATTAAGACCCAGGAGCTCACCTGCTCTTTGGCTCCTACTTCTAGAAGAGAGAGATAGAATCATGAGAGAACATTTCTTTACCCCAAACTGTCTTCTATTCTATGTTTCTTTCTTTCTTTTAAAAAACAGCGTCTCTAGCCCAGGCTGGCCCTGAAATCACAATGTAGCTGGAAATGACCATAAACTTTTGTTTTTCCTTTCTCCACCTACTAAGTGCTGGGATCACAGGTGTGCCCCATCATGACTGCCTTATGTGCTGCTGAGGATAGAACCCAGGACTTTGTATGTGCTGTATAAGCAATCTATCAACTGAGCCACATCTGAAGCTCTAGATGGTTATTTTTCTCATGTGCAAATGATGCCTCTCAGCATGAGGTCCCTGAATCAGACACATCCCCTGGGAACCTGATGGGAAAACAAATTCACTCCCCCACCCCCCACCCCCATCCAAGGCCTAATTGTTTTGAATCTCTGAGGGTGAGTGAGAATCTGGGTGCTTTCCAGTATGTGGGATTTTCCATGCTCTGGTGCCTGGATACAAAGGGTGGAGACCCCATGAAGACAAGGTCCCTTGGACCCTTGTCATTACCAGATACGTTGCTGGGGTGTTTTGTTGGCAAGAGGCAATTGCTGCTGTCCATTGCTTTTCTCCCTGATAACAGTTAAGCATCTTTACTTCTTCATATGAACAAAATCAGAATCCAAGGATCTACATGTAGGTCAGAGCTGACTACCTGAATTAAAGTGTCTCACATCTGAAGGAACTGATCTGAAGGAGCGTTTTCACTTATGTGTGTGGGGACCCTCGGGAATGGGTCTAGTTTGAGGTATAGTTAGAAGGCACACAATTTAGTTACAGCTGTAAAATCTCTCTCTCTCTCTCTCTCTCTCTCTCTCTCTCTCTCTCTCACACACACACACACACACACACACACACACACACGCTCCAAATGCTCTCTCTCTCCCTCTCCCTCTCTCTCTCTCTCCCTCTCTCTCTCTGTCACACACACACACACACACACACACACACACACACACACACACGCTCCAAATGCTCTCTCTCTCTCTCCCTCTCCTTCCCCGTCATCCCTCCTTGTTCCCTCCTCCCTGCTCTCCTCCCTCCTCCTCCGCTCTTGCTTCCCTTCCCTTCCCTCCGCCTCTCCCACCTCTAGTTCCTCTATGGAAGATTCCTAGCAACTCCAAGCTCTGCTGTACTTTCTGGAGATCTCAAAGGGAGGGAGATGTCGCCTTTCCAGCATGCATGCTTTCCCCTGTCTCGGAAGATCTCTTCTGACTCTAGTTCACAATATCTTTCCTTATCTTTGTCATTCTAGGAGCTACTTCCCTGTGTTTGAGGAACACAGTCTCCTGCTTGTTCTTAGAACCAGAACCTAGCTAAACAAAACAAAAACAAAACAAAAACCCTCTGGTGAGAAGAGGTGAGAGGTCTTGATCTGTGTTCTCTCTCTCTCTCTCTCTCTCTCTCTCTCTCTCTCTCTCTCTCTCCCTCTCTCTGTTCTGAAGCCCAGAACCTTTGTACACGTTAGGAATGTGCTCTGCTATTGAGCTATACCCTTAACACCTAACTCTGGGTTAACTCACGCTCCACCCTACCCCCCCCTCCCCAGCTGATTATATATGTTTGCAATCTTGGGTGTGTGTGTGTGTGTAACCCAGGCTTTACAGCTGCTTGGCAGGCACTTTAAAGCCACGTTACAATGCAGAAAACCATCAGCTAACTTCTCTAATGGCTCTCATTTCGTCATGGGTGATTTTAAGCCACCAAAATGATGTTACGGATGGAGTTGGGAGAAGGAACAGTACGAGCTATGTCTTGGGAGTTTACTGCTTTTCTTCTACAATGCATTCGATCTTAAATTTAGGAAACAGTATAGAATAACTGTATTTACCAGGGGGCTCACAGTATTCCTGAAAATTTAAGTTATCTCTTCCAAGCTGGTGCAAGCTAGCTCCAGAGTACCACCAGATAGGATCCAAGAGGCCAGGAAGAGACTGTGATCTCTACTCTATTTGTTCCTTTCTCCCCCAACCTCCATTCTTTGCTTCCTGGGGGGCTTACCACGGTCTGTGTTACTAAGGGCTTAACACTAGGTCCTTAGAAACATTCCAGCCTGCAGCCACTTGTGTTCCCAACCTTCCTACTGTTGTGACCCTATTCTACAGTCCCTCATGTTGTGGTGACCCCCAACCATAACATTACTTTTGTTGCTACTTCATAACTGTAATTTTGCTACTGTTATGAATCATAATGTAAATATCTGTGTTTTCCAATAGTCTTAGGTGACCCCTTTGAAAGGGTTGTTTGAACCCCAAAGGGGTTGCAATCCTCAGGTTTTAAACCACTGCTTTAGACAATTCATTCTCTCTCTCTCTCTCTCTCTCTCTCTCTCTCTCTCTCTCTCTCCCTCCTTCCTTCCTTTCTTCCTTTTGTGGAGAAGATAATTTTGTAATTACATTTATGTACAGAAAACTTAGCAGTGTATGTTTAATCCAGTTTAGTGGTATCTTTGGCCTTTGCCTTTTCTAGCTTGGTAATGCCAGCCACAAATTTAGGACCCAGGATGTTGTCTCCCAAGTGGCTGCAGATCTCATTGTAATTGGTCCTAAAAGTTTCCATTGGCTAAGCCAGAGCACCCTTGTCTTCCCAGTTAACCTGTGTGATGGCAACAGTAATAAATATGTTCTGTGGATCAGGAGTCTCTGCCTGGCTTTCCCTTGATGATGTAGTAGGGGAGCACAGCTCAGGCAGGAAACCCACCAGCTCAATGGGGTCTATGTTGTGGGCAATCACCACTAGCTGAGCCTTCTTGCTATCCACCAAGTGACTGTTTTGACTCCTGCTCAAAGGTCCGGTGGTCTTCTAGTTGAGGCATTCTCTTTGCCAGCAGCTTTCTTCTCAGCATGGGCCAGTAGCCTTTGCTTCTCCCTCTTTGTCTCTGGACTGCACTCGTGGGCAAGCTTAAGCAGCTGAGTAGCTGTTTGCCTGTCCAGGGCCTGGGGGAACTGGTTAATGGCAGGAGGTACTTTGAGCCCTTATAGAGGATGGCTCTCTGCTGCTGCAGCCTGACATAGTAGGGTAATTTGCTGAAGCATGGGAGATCTCTTTTGGGATGAATGTACTACCCAATGCGGAAGTGCCAAGGAGTTTCCTCAGAGGATTCACCACCTACTTGGCCATCCGTATCTCCACAATGGCAGAGGCCAAGGTCACCTTCCCTTGAATTTCTTCCCTTTGGGTGTCTTTCTGGGCTGGAGGAGAGAGGTTCATTTTCAAGTAAGCTCAGATATGGGACTAGGGCATTGCTAGCCTCTGAGCATAGAGATCCAATTGACTGTAAATTTCTTGGGAGAGTAAGGCCATGGCTTTCTTTCAGACTTACATTCAGTTCACAAGTTTGAACTAAGAATAAATGTACCCCCAGCTTGTGTCGCCCTCATCAAAATGAAGAATTGACTGTTGCTCAGTGTTCTCACTCTCAAACTTCACCTAAAGAACAGGGAAGGTTGAACATGCGCCAACTGGCTCTTCCTTCCTTTCTTCCTTCCTTCCTTTCTTCTTTCTTTTCTTTCTTTCTTTCTTTCTTTCTTTCTTTTCTTTCTTTCTTTCTTCTCTTTTTCCTTCTTCTCCTTCCTCTCCCTTTCCTTCTTCCTCTTCATCCTCCTCTTAAGGGTGTGTGTGTGTGTGTATGAATACATGTTCAGGTGTTTAATATAGGGCCAGAAAAGGGGGTCGGATTCCCTGGAGTTACAGGCAGCGGTGAGTTACCCTAGGTGGGTGCTGGGAACTGAGCTCTGTGAGCTACC
>JADRCH010000112.1:2180405-2239329 GCA_019843965.1 Rhynchomys soricoides
GGGTGCTGGGAACTGAGCTCTGTGAGCTACCCTAGGTGGGTGCTGGGGAGTGAGCTCTGATTCTCAGCAAGAGTAGCAAGTGCTTTTAATCCTGAGCAATCTTTCAAGGCCTACCCTAGGTGCTTTGAACTCGATTGACAGTTGAAATTGGCCATCATGAGAAATGAGTGTATTTTATATTCTAATAAACTTACCCAAAGTGAGATCCACCACACCCTCTATTTGGCTGCATAAAATTTTGTTCCTGAAGTCTATGTATACTCAGGAGCACAATGAGTTTTATGGGGGATATTTCCAAGATACAAATGTAAGAGTTGTGGATTTTTTAAAAAGATTCATTTATTTTTTATTTATGTGAGTACACTGCAGTTGTCTTCAGACACACACTAGAAGAGTGCATTGGATCCCATTACAGATGTTTGTGAGCCACCAAGTGGTTGCTGGGAATTGAACTCAGGACCTGTGGAAGAGCAGTCAATGCTCTTAACTGCTGAGCCATCTCTCTAGACCAGGTGTTGTGGTTTAAAGATGGAATACGAACACCATGTGTGGAGTATCTCAGCAAATATGAATGCTTGGAGATGATTTATTACCCATAATATTCCCAGTAAAGGTCAGCACAGTCATGAACTCTATTTTGGAGGCGGCAATCAAAGATGATTCCTAAGGCTCCTTGCTTAACAGCATGGATTACGGTAACCAAGCTAGGTTGCTTTTCTTCTTGAATCAACTCAACCCATCAAACTGGATAGAAACTGAGCCATCTTTTTATCTGGAGAACAAAGTGACCAGACGGGGACCAACCTGAAAACAGAAGCCTAAAAAATATTTGGGCCTGAAGCAACAGAGCTAAACAATGTTCGCTAAAGGAAAGCTGAAGGACTGAATGTATAATCCTCTGTGCCTCTGAGAAACTGTTGAAAAGTGTCAGTCAGAGGCAGCACAATGCGCATCACCACATGCCACCAGCAAGGCCCTCTTGGATGCCCCCAGAACTCTCTTTACAAAGGGAAGGCTGCCTGGGAATATGGAAATGCACCTGCAACTTCTAAGAGATCAAGGAGGGGGGGTATTTGAAAGTATCAAGGGCTGGTTTCCTCAGATCTTAACATTGTCTGACATGTCAGTGAATTAGCACCCATATTGTGTTATGAGAATTGGTTTTGGGGGCTTCTGTAAATCTTTCTTCAGCACCAAATTGTTTGGATGTTAGCTTTAGCCCATGTTATGCTTTACTCCTGTTGTCACAGGCTGCTGTTTGTTGTACATGAGGCGATGGATTACTTGCAAGTATTTTCTTGAGAAGTGTGGATGTTTGGATATGCCCGGCCCAGGGTGTGGCACTGTTTGGAGGTGTGGCCTTGTTGGAATAGGTGTGGCCTTGTTGGTGGAAGTGTGCCACTATAGGCGTGGCCTTTAAGACCCTCATCCTAGCTGCATGGAAGCCAATCTTCTCCTGTCTGCCTTTGGATGAAGATGTAGAACTCTCAGCTCCCCCAGACCCATATCTACCTGGACACTCCCATGTTCTTGCCTTGATGATAATGGACTGAACCACTGAACCTGTAAGCCAGCCCCAATTTAGAGTTTCCTTGGTCATAACATCTTTTCACAGCAGTAAAAGCCTAACTAAGACAGGAAGATCCATGACATTTCAAATAGGAGGTCGGTAAGGCTCAGGGGCGTTAAGCATATCACACTCAGAAACAGCGGCTGAGAGCTTTGACCACATGCCTTGTCCTAGAATTCATGCTTGTTACTACTTTATACTGGACATCTGAGAAAACACTGAAGGTAGTAATGAAAAGGGGTGTACTTCACAGTGTACAAGCCCAATACCAAACACCCAATTCAAAGATCATTTCTTGAATGTGGGGATTTAGATTGATTGATTGCTAGTTCCCTCAACTCTTATTTTACTTATCAATTTCTTTATCCACAGAAGGAAAATGAAACGAATGACTACAGAGTAGGTATACAGCCGCTCTGAGCTGGCAAGGTTATCTCAGGTTTATCTTAATTGTGTGTGTGTGTGTGTGTGTGTGTGTGTGTGTGTGTCTGTGTACATGTGTGTAAGTGTGAGGATGTGTGGAGAAAGGAGAGACTGAGTCAGGATTTTGAGTTTAGGGCAATGTCTGGAGGCTTTTCAATGTTGCTCAAGGAACATGATATTTTCAAAGCCGTCAGGTGTTAATCTGCTGATGACAAAGTTCTCAAATGTAGAATGAGGCAGAGAGGGCATTTTTAAAATCTGTGTCTAGTGGCCCCACTGAACATCTGAAGAGTCAGTGCATGTGTGTGTATGTATGTACATGTGAGTGTATGCATGTACGTGTATGTGCATGTATGTATGTATGAGCTTGCATACATGTGTGCACATGTCAATCTCAGGTGCTCTTCTTAGTTACACTCCAACTTGTAATTTGAGACAGAGTCTCTTACTTCTACTTGACACCATATATTCATGAGGCTGTCTGACTGGTGCCTCTGTGACCTGTCTCTATTTTTCTAGTGCTGGAATCTCAGGCTATCATGCCTAGCTTTCTCATGTGATCCATGGGGGAATCAAACCCAGTCCTCATGCTTGGGCAGCAATACCTTTACTGCTGGTACTGTCTCCTTAGTCCCCAAGAGTTACTGCACTTTAACCAAAGTATCCTCTATGACCCTGTAGAAGTTATGTGTGGCTCTTCCTCCCAGTCCCATGCTTCTAGAAATAAGACCCAGACTCAAAATATATTTACCAATATCTAGGCCATATTGCTAGGCATTTCTCTTATTATAACATAACTTAAATTATTCCATTTATTTTAATCTACATTCTACGATGTGCTCAGGTACCATGTGTCTGTCTCCTCGCATCTCCCCCGGGTGAGTCTCCTGCACCTGGCTCTATCCCAGGGTTTTTTCTCCTCCCAGGTGTCCCACCTTCTATTTTACCCTTCCCCATAGGCCATAGGTTTTTTAATTGACAGGTTATGCATCCACCCAATATACAAGATATTCTTGCAACACAACCCTGTCACCTCCCCAGCACTCAGCTTCCCAGCTCCGTTTTATAGATGAGACCCATTAAGGCACAGTGGGGCTAAAGGAGTTGCTTATGATTGCAGAGAATGATTCGAAGCCATGCAAGTCTGATTCCTGGGCCTTTCAAAAGGGATTTGAGGCTTGAGCAGTCACCTCGAGGTGGAGGCAAGGATGAGAATGGAGAGGAAGCAAGAAAACAACTCCGGTGCCCACAGGGGCACCCTGTGCATGCCAGGGTTTGTGCAGCATAGCATTGACTTTCTTTGATCAGCCTCAGGGCATCCTGAGGGGAGTCATGCATAAACCTGGCAGGCATGGGTAATGAATTCTTCTTCAGATAGTACGCCACTTGTGTGGGGAGCTGATACCTCACAGAGGTCTCAGAGCTTCTCTTTAATTGAGCACTGTGTCTCTTCAGTTGGGAATTTGGGCTGAAGGAGGTGATTAGAGTGGATTAGGTTGACATTGGTCAGGCAGGCCTTAAGTGACAGCCCCATCCTGAGATGCTTCCTTCTCAAGTTTGCCTCCAAGGTCAAAGCTAGACTTGTTCATCATTATCAGAAATGTCCTGATATGTCCTCTCCCCCCCCTCTGCTCAGTCTGCTAAGGAGACAGTGTGCAGATCTGTTCTTACTGTTTGTTAAAACCTATGCGTGGGCACTGTACGTTGGATCTTAAATGTCCCCCAAGGTTGATTTGGTGAAGGTATACTCCAAGGGTGGTGCTTTAGGGAAATGGTAGTCCCTTTAATGAGGTGTGGCACTGGAATGTCCTCAAGTTACCAGAGCCAAGCCCTTGAAAGGCTTGGTGGAATTCCAACTCTTTCCTCTTCCTTAGACTTTTGTCCCGTGGACTTGAGGTGAGCAATTGGATCCTGTCACATGCTTCTGCTGTGATGTGCTGCCTCAGCTCAGGTATGGCTAACTTACCTTGGACCAAAGCCTCTGATACTAGGAGGCCAAAGAAATCTTTCTCCCTGTGCATTGACTAGGTAGGTATTTACAATTCTGACTAAAAGTAGGACAATGTCTTAAGCTATTAAGTCCCTATGAGCGTGGGTATGTGCAGGCCATGGTGAGTGTGTGTGGTCACAGACTGAGTGAATGTTGAGACAAGGTTTCTTGTTCAGTACATACTTCAGGATAGCTGGCCCAGGGGCTTCTGGGGAATCTTCTGTCTCTGTCTCCCAGGAGTGCTGGGATTATAGACATGCCCAGATTTATGAGGGTTCAGGGAACTCTAACTCAGGACTTCATGCTAGCACGGTGATTACTTTAGCCACTGATCCTGATCCATCTCCTCGGCCCCAAACCTTCCAGCTCTAGCTTCATTTCTGTTGCTGTGATAAAATCAACAACAACAACAACAACAACAACCACAGCTTAGAAGAGAAAGGGGTTTATTTCAGCTCACAATTCCAGGTTTCACTCCATCATGGCAAGGAAGTTAAGGTAGGAACTTCAAACAGCTTGTAACATTATATCCGTAGTCAGGAACAGAGAAGAAAAGAAGGCCTATTAGCTCACTTGTTCCCTTGCTAGTGCTCAGCTTGATTGCTACTGTTAAACAGTGAAGGACCCTGACTAGGGAATGGTACTGCCCACACTGGGCTGGATTGACTCTCAACAATGAACTTCATTAAGATGTCTACAGGCCAACTCAATTTAGGCATTGACTGACATTCTCTTCAACAGTGATTCCAATGATTTGTTTCAAGTTGATAATCAGAGCTAACCATCATACTGCTCCTTTGAAATGAACCAATAGTGAAAAATTTAAACGACAGGTAATATTAGGAAAAAATTACCTGGGCTGGGCCAGAAGTCTCTCAGGTTTCTGTCTGGTTTATACCATTACTCAGAAATCTGATCACCCTGTCAATAATGCACAGCCTGGTTGAACTCTTCATTTTAAACTCCTGGTCTGCCTTCCTTTTCCCTCTTCACATCTGTGTCTTCTGCAACACCAGCATGCAAACCCTCAAGGCTCCTCTGTTAATGCCCTGACCCTGGTGGCCACCACCTGCTTGATCTCGCCACTATCTCTTGCCCCTCCACATACATTCTTTACTTGCTAACTCATCATTAAGAGAAGGCAAATAAGGTCATGCTTACCATCTGCTCACCAGCTTTCCACAGGACTCGCTCTGGCAGTGCGTGTGCTCTAAGCCTTTCATACTTTCTCAGACTTAGCGCACAACTTCAGCTTCTCATCTGCACCACTGCCACATTCAGCCTCGGTGACCTCCCCAGCCGCCCTCTGCCTACTGCTTGCTTGTTTGTTCGTTGTTTGTTTTTGGCTCTTCCCCTTTGGTTGACCTCTTCCCTTTTTCCCTTCCTGAGGTTTATGCATTTGCTCCTCCCCCTTGGGTCCTGAGAAATATTCTCCACCCTTTGATCCCATTGTGTTCTATACACAGATGTCCTTAATGCTGTAGATATAAAATAGTAACCACAGCTCGATTGTCCAAGTAATAGCCATTTCACCCCTTATTACAACAGCAGAGAATGATCTCCGGCTAGAGATGCCATAGAAGTTAGCTTTGAGAGGTGAGCAAGGCTAAGGGCCCATCACTGCCTTAAGAGGGAGGAGACCATGAGACGAGAAATGGAGATGGTCTCCAGTGAAGTTCTTGGCTAACACCCAACGAGAAAATGGGAAATTCAGCCCTGTAAGGACAGCACTGAATTCTGCCAGCATTCAAAGTGATCTTAGAAGCTGCTTCTCTCCAGAGGCTCCCTCAGATGGCCAGACAGCAGATGCCTAGGTTTTAGGCTTCTAATTCTTTGATGTTAGATAGAACTTTGAGTGAACATATTTCTGCTGTTTTTGAGCTGCTATTTGTGGTCATTTGAGGGCAACAATAGAGAGCTGACATAGCCTGGAATGTTCCCTTCTCCATTGTATGGTCTCTTCTCCTGCCAGGCCCAGTCATGCCCTGCCAGCTCACCTGAAGCAAAGGGTCTGGCTGCTGTTCACTCTCAAGCTTTCTTCCATGTCCCCTCTTAGCATTCACCACAGTTTGGCCTCATCTACTTTTTTTACCCTCCGATACCAGAGATCTAACGTTCGGCTAATTAAAGGCTCTACCCTTGAACTAGAGCCCCACCCCCTCTTCAGCTAATTAAAGGCTCTACCCTTGAACTAGAGCCCCACCCCCTCTTTTCAGTCTTTGTTTTGAGACCTGGTCTCACTAAACTGCTCATCTGGCTTTAAATTCACTCTGTGCCCTACACAGGTCTTGAAGGTATGATCTTTCTGCTTTAGCCTCTCAAGTAGCAGAAACTGTAAGCCTTTACCACCAGGCCCAACTGGACCTATAGACTTGAGATGCTATACTGTGCTTATGTATGGACACTCTGTAAAGCCCAGCTCCTCCTTCTTTTCTAGATGGCTAAGTTATTAATCATTCTGTACCTTAGTTTTTGAACCTGTAAAGTAACATTTGTCATAGAACAAACTATAATAATTTTAGTTGCTGACTACCATGTGTAGTAGTGTTCTGTAGTCGAGCTCAGCAAACTACCATTGTGACAGAGGGGGTCACACCTAATTTTTCTAAGTAAAGTTTTATGGAAACACAGCCACATTTATCTACATGTAGTCAGCAGCATTTTTGTGCTATTGTGTCAGAGTTGAGTAATTATGGCCACAAGGCTTGCAAAGCTAAGTTCTTTGTTCTTTGCCCTTCCACAGAAGCAGCACGCTGTGGGTTATAGGTACCACAGAGGCTAGGACCACATCTGATTTTATTCATCCTGCATCCTCCATCATTCTTGGCACAGTACTGGGAGTATGGTAGATACACACTGCAGTGTATGGAGATGATCAAGTTGGATTGGGTATCAAGCTACTGTTGCCTGCTCAGGAAGCCACCCTAGCTCTCCTTCTGACATTAGCCCTTCTGCATTAGAGCCAGTAGCTCCTCTTATTACCATGCAGGCCAGCCGTTCCCAGCCTCATTAATGCTCCTGCATAGCCATCTTGGGCTTTAACACTAAGTGCCATTTCTTCTTTGCAAATTAATGCCACATTGTAGCTATAGTTAATAAGCTCAGTGTCTTTTAACCATTCATCTTCCAGATAGGTATTGGATTGTCTGAGATGGCTCAGATGTCATAATGTCAAACTAGCAAATCACAAATCAGTAGGTGCCACAGAATGCGCTCGAGAAACTGGTATCAGTTTCAAATTGCCCTCCCTCCCCTTAGAAGACCAAAGATAGCATTAGCCTTTGACTTGCATTGGCTGGAACATTCCCAAATGTCTAAGTTTGCATCCGCTACATGGAGACCTTTCTTGCAGTTCCCCCCCCAGGGCTGGTCCATTGCCGTCCGTCACAATATTTCACATTTCCATCCTCATATTCCTTAATTATTCCATGGGGCCTTTCAGAGAATTTAAAATTATCAACTGGATTACACTTACAGGGGAAAACCAAGTTTCCTGTCGGTGAGGTGAACCAGCAGAGCTGATTGCTAATTGAGCTGTTTACCTCCAGGATAGGCTGCATCAGTAATCACCAGTGGATGTGAGAGGGTGGGAGCCAGCAGATCCTGCTTCCCACGTGTTCCCTCAGTCCTGACTCAGAGCTTACTGATGACCGATAATTCACTAACTGTCCCATTTCCTCCAGAGGGAATGCTTTTAGTCTCTCATAAAGATTTCTTCAAATTTCTATGCTCACTTCCTGGCTTGGGCAGAATTGAGGATTGGGGGTTCTGGTGAATAGAGTGGGAGATGAGAAGGAGGAGGGACAAAGGAGGAGGAGGGATGGAGGTGTTACAGCCACTTGGCTTGAGTCAGTCTAGTTGTGAAGTCGTGGTGGGCTGGTGTTTTGGGAAGGTGAGAACTCAGATGTTTGTGTTTGTGCCAGCCCACTCAGGAAGAACAAACATCTGCTTCCACCACCTTCCAGTTTGCATTTCTTGCTCTCCTCTCAGCAGACATAGGAAGAGAAGGAGAAACTTTGGAATTTCTACTTATAACTATTTAGGTCGCCAAAGAAGAGGCCTAAGCTGAGGTGGGCTGAACTATGACCCAGATGGAATTTCTCAGAGTCTGTGTTAGGTGTATAAAGTGACAATATTCTGGTCTCCGTGTAGGAAGCTTGGTTAACTTAACACAGAGCACATGAAATCTAGGCACTGTGCAAGAATTACTCACTTTGTAGATGTGAGTGCTGTCCTTCAGTACAGATGGCCCCACAGACCTTTAGAACATCAGCTGACCTTTTATGGGAATGTCCAACTCCTGGCTACTTTGTCATAGTGATGTGTGAACTGAGGAATCGTCAATATGGGGAGGACTTAACATGGTTGTTGGCCCATATTAAGTGTCCAACAGTCAACTGCTGCTTGCATTGTTACTATGGCTACACTTACATAATTTTATATTTCCTCTTCGTTATGAATGTTCCATCATATCTGCTCTTTTCTGAAGAGGAAAGAGAGGGGGAGTGGGTCTGAGGGAAAGGGGAAGTTGGTGGGGGAACTGGGAGGGGTGGAGAGAGGGAGACTGTGGTTGGGATCTAGTATGAGAGAATAATCTATTTCTAACAAAAAACCAAAAGTTTGATGGTATCTATCTTATTCTATGAAATTATTTTACTATTTCCATCAATGTAAGCAAAATGTTGATAAATTGTTCTATTTTTAAATCATGACGGAGGCCAGGGAGAGGGCTCAGTGGCTAAAGGGGCTTGTTGCCAAGTCAGATGACCTCAGGACCCCCATGATGGAAAAAGACACCTGACTCTCAAAAGATGTCTTCGGGCCTCCACGCACGCACAACGTCATGTGCACCTTCTTCCTCACATGTAACAAACGGATGGTGACATTTTTAAACATTACAGGGACTTCAATATATTCAATAGGTGGATTCTTAGAGGTCAAATTATTTTGCAGTTTAAGAAATAAAATAAAGGATTTTGTGTATTATATGCAGATAATAATGAAAAAAATATTTGCTCAACAATTTTTATCAGTGAAATCCAAAATCCAGCATATTTTTGTAATCCAGGTGTTCTGTTTGAGCCTGTTGAGTGTGGATGAGCTGGTCCCATCCAGATGACAGCTTGTTGGCCCTTCATCTGAACAGTGATGATGCTTCTTGTTCATGCTACAGTTCTGTGGCTGGTTGCCATGAACAGAGAATGAGAGAAAAACAGAACATTTTTCCCCCAGGGGAGGGGGAACAATTCACTTAATTGGACTTCAAAGTTCATGTTCTCTAGAATGCAATTAATTAGAAAGTTTATTATTTACTAATGCTGATCTATTCTGAGATTTGTATATTATTTTCCCCTAGTTTTTAAAAACATACAGAAGTATTGCTAGTGCCCATATCAACCATTTACCTTTAATTGGACATAATCATTGCTTGAACAACTATTACAGATATACTTCTTAAAATTTTATCTATCTATCTATCTATCTATCTATCTATCTATCTATAGTGTGTGTGTGTGTGTGTGTGTGTGTGTGTGTGTTTGAGTGCACACATGCCATTACTCAAGGAGGTCAGAGGACAACTCTCAGGAGTTGGTTCTCTCTTACCAGGCCCATGCTGTGGGACCTGGGGATTGAACTGAGGTTTCAGGCTGGCATGCAGGTACCACTGAACCATTGAACCATTTTGCTGATCCCTAAACATATGGTTTCGGTTGCTTTAAGAGGCATATAAATCTTGGAGACCCTGTGATATTACAGTGAGAAAGGGAGATGGCACAGAACACCTGCAAAGCAGAGCTGCAGCTTTTATCCCTCACGCTTCTTCTTGTTCCTTTGGCCTCCGTGCTCCCCCAGCTCTGAGCGTGCCTGCATTACTATCCTTGCATTTTAAGGATCTCGTGCTGTGACTCTCAGCAGAGTACTCTCTTGAACAGACTTTCTATGCTTCAGTGTCAGTCCTCTGTAAAAGATGCTGTGTGAGCTCTGATATATGTCATTACTTCTCTGTTATTGTTTCTCCATGTTCTCCGCTCAAAAGGCTTCAATGACATAAGAATGACTTTTTGCTAATGTTGCACATACATGCTGCTTTACCTTGTAATTTCAGTTTGCATCCATCAATAAACAGCAAGACTGTAAAAGAAGCTAGTTTTCAACTACTGAAAAGGACAGAGACCTCCTTCTTCAGCTGTGGACCACATGAAAAGGGGGTAAAGCTACATTTGGTCCTTGGTCAGCTAGCTTTGCTGAGTCCTGGCCATGGAATCATGTTGATGCTGTTATTTTATTTTACTGCAGTCCATATGTGTGTACATCTGTATGTGTGTACAGCTGACATGTGCATGTACATCTGTATAGGTGTACAATCGCACATATATACACAAGCACATGTGCACAGCTGAGTGCATGCATGCACATGAGTACAGTTGAATGTATAGGTGTGTATGTACACACACACACTTATGTGTATGTACATATGTACACAAGCTCTCATGCGTACAATTGAGTGTGTATACATATACTTACATACATACAGTTGTGTGTATGTGTGCATGTACATGTATATTTGCACAATTGAATGTAGGTAAGCATATACATGTGTACAGCTGAGAGTGAATGTACATGTATGCAGTTGCATGTAGGGATACATTTACATGTGTATACCTGTATATGCATATACCCATGTGCATGTATATAGCTGAGTACGTATGTATATGTTCAGGTACACATGTATACATGTATATGTGCATATGTGCATGTATGTGTATACAGCTGTGAGAGTATGCACGCACATGTACAGACCTGTGCGTGTGTGCACATAACATACACACTTCCCTACTGGATTTCAGATGTGGAGCTAGCATAGAAGAAATCAGTTTTCATTGGATCTTTTGTGTATACTCTGCTAATGTATAGTTTTTGCTTAAGAGGTTTCAGCAGAAGTTCCCTGTTAAAATATCCAAGGCTAGAGTAAAATTTAGAGCGTATCTTGCAGTATTCTCAAATTCTTTCATGGTTTTAGGGGCTACATTTCTGGACTTGTTTTAGCTTTTGCAATTTTTTTCTGGAGCAGTGTTGTCTAGTAGCTTTTATCAGCCAGGGGGAACTATTTAAAGTGAATGATAACAGAATAAAGTACAAAACCACTCCTCATTTTGTTAGCCACCCTTCATTAGCCCAGTGTGTGCTTTCCTGTGCCCAGTGCTCTGCACACTGGCCATCACTGACAGACCGTTTCCATTTACACAGAAAGTTCTGCTGGCCAGCATGAGAAAATTATCTCAGTTAGATTATCCTTTTTGGGGTATGCAGTTATGTAAGAGCTTTAATAATAATTTAAGGGCATTGTATTGCACATCTATAATCCTACTACCCAGGAGGCTGAGGCAGGAGGATTGTGAGTCTAAGGCCAGCATGAGTTGAATCTACTTAAAAAGTAACTTGAGGGTTGAGGATGTAGTTTAGTTGGTAAAGTGACTGCCTGGTGTACATGAGCCTTGGGTTCAATCCTTAGCACCACATGACCTTGGCATAGATTACAGGTGGTGCATACTTGAAATCTTAGAACTTGAGGGTGAAAACAGAGGATCAGAAGTTCAAAGTCATCACTAACTGCATAGGGAGTTCAAGGCTAGCTGAGGACACATGAGGCACCCTGCTTCAAAACAAAAATAAAAATAATAATTTAAAAAAACAAACCCCCAAACCAAACCAACCAACCAACCAACCAACCTAACAAACAAACAAACAAACAAACAAAAAACCCCGTGTTGGCCTGGTGTCTTAGTGTTCTATTGTCACAACAAAGTATGACAGCTCATAGAAGCAGCGATTACTTGGGAGCTTGCTTACAGTTTCAGAGAGTTAGTCTATGATCATCATGGCAGACAGGCAGGCAGGCATGGCAGTGCAGCAGTAGCTGAGAGCTTATATCTGTTTTTTTTTTGTTGTTGTTGTTTTTTTCTTTTTGGTTTTTCGAGACAGGGTTTCTCTGTATAGTCTTGGCTGTCCTGGAACTCACTCTGTAGACCAGGCTGGCCTTGAACTCAGAAATCCACCTGTCTCTGCCTCCCAAGTGCTGGGACTAAAGGCGTGCACCACCACAGCCCAGCCTAGAGCTTATATCTGATCTGCAAGTTGTAGGCACTGAGAGCAAGACTGGGCCTGCCATGGAAGTTTGAAACCTTACTGCCCACTCACAGTGCCACGTCTTCTCCAACAAGGCCACGCCTCCTAGGCCACGCCTCCTAACCCATCCTAAACAGTGTACCAACTGGAAACCGAACATTCAAATACTGAGCCTCTGGAGGCCATTCGCATTCAAACCAGCACAGCTGGTGGGTAAAGACCTGACAACCAGAGCTCAGTACCCACGCGGTGCAGGAGAGAACTGGCTTTCTCAAGTCGTCCTTGCCCCAACCAATACAGGAATGTAAGAAATATAAAATAAAACAAGAAACAAAAGCCCCAAATGAGTGCCTTTCTACAGTTCTGCCCCCTTTGTCTTTCTAATGAGGCTCAGTATTCTCTCACCAGCTAGAAGTCAGAAATGCCCCAAGTATTTATCTTTAATGCTCTTCTTGAAAATATATTTGGCTTTTACTAAGCCCACTATTTAAAGCATTGAATTAATATTTTTGTTGCCTGGTCCTGTTTTAGGTTTGCTTTATCTATGTAGTTTCTTTCTATGTAGTTTGTGAACTACTTACTTCATTTCCTTCCATCCAGTCCCCATTGCTAACACATACTATGTCTTAAGCCAGAAGGGTTCCCTCATGAATTCGGGTTCATCTCACTGGCTTTAATGGGATGCTTTAATTTTTATTTATTTATTCACTTATCAGTAGTTCATGGTTTCAGTTTGATGTGCTTCTGTAAGTAAGCATTAGTTGAAAGGATGAAAGATTTCTTTTAATTATTTTTTTATTTTTTATTTTTTTCTGGTCATTAATATCAATCGTATAGCTTTGTGCTTTGGAGAATTTGGGGGTTTTTGTTGTTTTGTTTTGTTTTTCCAATGGCTATATCCATGATCATGTCACAACTGCCCCAAAACTTAGTGGTCTCAGGTAGCATTTGTTTTTCAGAAGGTCTGAGGGTCAAGGAACTAGAGGCAGTGTAGCCGAATGGTTTGGGTCAAGAGTCACACTAGTTTTCCTTATCTTTTGCAAGATTCTTGGCCTAGGGGGACTTAATAGGGAACAACAGGCACTGATGGTCTACTGAGGGACTTCAAATAAGGCAGCTGTCATGGGGGCAGAGTGGGTTACAACAAACAAATAAACAACATGACAGCTGTGTCCTCTGAGAAGGAAGGATGAGAGAGAAGGTGGCAGGCACTGAGGGAGGGAGAGAGAAACAGTTTTGTATGGCCTGGCTACACACCATCAACTTAGCTCATCCCATTCACTAGAAGGAAGTCACTGAGTGCCACACACAAAGGGAGGAGCCTACACTGAGCAAGTGATGGGGCTTACTGGAGGGTATTAGGAAACTGCCTACTATAAACAGGTGCACTGGTCATTTTTGCATTTAAAATTTTTTTGCTTATTATTGTTATGTGTAAGGACATGCACATGGTACAGCATGCTTCTAGAAGTCCGAGGACAACTCTTGGAGTTGGTTTTCTGCCCCTACTATGGATTTCGGACAGTGCATTTGGGTGGACAGGCTTGCACAGTAAGTTCTTTGGCTGCTGAGCAGGGCACCCACCACACCGTCTATGTTTTGTAGTGGCTGATTTGGATCGGCAAGACTGCTTTGTTCCCATTTGATGGATGTGCTCCCTGGAAGTCTGCTCAGGCTAACTTGTGTGGAGTCTTCAACATCATCTCTTATTTCACTTGCTGTCTCAGTTGATTTCAGCCAATAATAAAGTCTACCTTGATAACTCCTCTGTATGCACTAGAAATGAATGCTTGCTGCAGGCGAGGGGCAGATGATCTGTAAATGTCAGAGACATTGAGTTCTCAGCTGTAGCCATTCAAGTTTTCTATATCCTTACTGATTTTCTATCCACTTTCCTCCCAATTACTGAGAAAGAAATGGTAAAATCTCTAGTCTTGATTGTGGATTTGTCTGTTTCTCCCTTCAGGTCTGCTTGTTGGTAGGAGTGTCACTCTTAGAATTACTTTGATAGATAAGCCACATAGCACAGTAGAACCATTCTGTTTCTCTGGGATCTCCCTTGATGACTGTGGCTGATGCTCATGCTCACGGTTGCATGGTCCTTTTCCATCTTATTTTTTATTTGTGTGAATTTTTAAATTTTAAATTTCATCTCGAACAGTATGACGCTGGGTCTTGCGTTGTTACAGTCTGATAACCTACCTCCTAATTCTGATGTTAAAGGTCAGTCTATTTTAGAGACAGACACACTGGTTATTATTTATTCTCTTTATTGTCCTTCTAAAATATGCTTTATGTTTTGCTTTTATATTTATTTTTTGTTTTTAATTTATTCATTTCTAGGTTTTCATGAAAGTATATATTTTATGTTGAATACCTCTCAGGCAATGGAGACGGAATGCTAACAACTTAGAGATACCATGATATTTACACTTGTTCTCTGGAAAATGATGGGTCATTGGCTATGGAGAAGAAAAACAATTTTTACAAAATGTTTTTGTGACCATTTACATAAGTGAAACTACAGAAGAAATGATTTTTTTTCAAAGCTGTCTTAGGAGGCTTCTGGGTTTAAAATTGCCTATTGTCAAGAATGACTTCCTCTACAGCCTCATTGCAGAGCCTCTAAAAGATGGCTTTCCTGTTATCAGAAATAATTTAAACAATTTCATGCAAACACAACATGTTGAACAGTTACTTACACAAAGCAACAAAAATAATAACAGTTTCCCCTCTGTATCACTGGGTAGCATATTCCAGAGTTCCACCAACCACGGAGAGAACATATTCAGAAATAATTATATTTATGTTAAACATGAATAGACATTTTTCCTTGTCATTTTCCCCTGAACAACATAGTACAACTTATTCCCATAGAAGTTAGCTGTGTGCTAGAGCTAGCAAGTTTCTGGGAAGATGAGCATATGTATGTATGTACGTATGTATGTGTGTATGTATCACTCCATGTAACTTGAATACCTGAAGATTTGGGTATCTGTGGGAGTCCTGGGACCAACCACTCTCAGGTGCCAAGGGTGGCTGTATATACAAATATGTATGTAACTATATAGTCCTAGTTTGTCTCTCACTGCTGTGGTAAATACCATGAACAAACACAATTTGGGAAGGAAAAAAGGTTATTTGACTTATATATCCTCACCCCAGCGTCCATCAGTGAGGGAAGTCAGGGCAGGAACTCAAGCAGGAACCTGGAGGCAGGAACTGAAGCATAGGCTAAGGATGCTGCTGCTTACTGGCTTGCTCCCTGTGACTTGCTCAGCCTGCTTTCATAAGTAAATCATGACCACCTGCTCTGAGGTTGTACCGCTCACAGTGGGCTGGATCAATCATTATTTAAGAAAATGCCCCCAATACATGCCCAAGGGCCAATCTGATGGGGGCAATTCCTCAGTTGAAGTTCCCTCCTAAGTGACTCTAGTTTGTGTCAAGTTGATAAAACTAACCTGCAGATATATGGAGTCATATATACTAAGATGATTTGTAATTGTATTTGTCTATGTTTGCTAATATTTTTAAAGATGCTAAGTTTCTGTCTTTTGTACTTAAATCCTCATGATTTCTGATCACCTGCCACATGCCTGGTACCTGGAGGAAGGGGCACTGTATCCCTAGATACAGTGATTCACAACAACCTATGAGCTGAATCAGGCCACACATAATGAACAACTATATGGGAATGAGAGAATTAGATCTTAATTAAGAGACCACCTCTCAGTGCTAAGTTTAGACTAAAGTTCAATATCCTGACCACTGTGCCATAGCATGATGTTCAGTCATGGAGATGTAAGCAGTGAAGACCAGCCATCAGCATGGGTGGACAGTCTACAGCAGCATCATTCAAGATGACATCTTAACTGTTAGAGAGGTAGAGAACTTTGTAGAAAAGGAAACTATGATGAGTCACCATCAGAATTGTCAGATCTGATAGGCTCTGGTCATGGGCAGCCATGATGGTTCCTGAAGGGACATGTACCTTCATTTTCCTTCATAATTAAGGAAGCTATAGTGTCATACCATAGATAGCATGATGGGGTATTGAAGGGTAAGATCCTTCATTCCCAAAATACCGGGAGAGAAATAGCATCATAGCCACCGGCAGCTATTAGGGACCTAGAGGGGTGGTGCCTCCAGTCCTTTGAGATCCCGCGAATAAAAGGAGTTTCATAATCTTATGGGATTTCAGAGATTGGGGTAGGGACAAGTTTTACATCACTTGGCCCGGCCTCTGTGCCAGGAGGGAGGAAGACACTACACAAAAGCCAAGTTAAAATTCAAGGTTGTTTGCAGCTTATTCTCAACTACCAGGTCACAGCTGATGTCCAGGAGAGAGACTGAAGGAGTATGTGTGTCCTGGTTTCAGGGGGACAGCAGCAGAGGGTCTGTGATGTCACAGTCTTCATAAGGCTCAGGCTACAGGTCTAAGGAGTCTAAGTCACTCACTCAGTGAATGTTTGAGTAAAGAATCACTGCCCAAGGGTGGAAATGTATGGCTGCCGTCACAGTGACGCTGCTTATCTATACCTCTGCTGGCTGTGGCTTAAAAATGAGGCAGAGGAACTGACTTTCTTCCCTCCTCTGACTTTATAGAGACTTCCATCTTTTTACTAATGCTTGCTGTGCGCTGGGCTATGGTTCAGAGACGTCGTGCCATTCTCCTGCTCATACTGATGTCTCTGGTATTATCTAAGAATCTTCATTTACAGATGAGAAACTTGAGGCTGCCGGGAAGGGGCTCAGATTAAAGCCCGACTCTCATGAGTTATGCACTGCCTCCTATGCCTTTTCGTTATTTAGAAATACCCATGGATCATGGTGTTTGTGTGTGCAAGCACACTCTGTTTTCCTCTGTGTGTGGCCCTCCTGATTTGCTCATGTAAAGATGAAACAGAGCTCAGAATAAGGTAATTTTCATTTCATAATTCACCCACAATTATTTAAAATAAAGGATGAAGCCCAGGGTGTGAGGCCAACACTTTCCTGTCCTGGCTTGTTTAGCTTTACAACCAGTGCCCAGTGTTTTGCACTTACACTGTAAGATGATAAACATCTAATCAGCTAACTCACTGCTCAGCTACACATGGCTGGAAGGACGCCTGGACCTAAGTCCAAGTCTGGCAAACTCACCCCTCCCACATCGTGGTGAGTTGGGCAGTGGAGTGATAATTGACCATCTAACACAGCGTGTGTGAATGAATACAAATAGTTCCCACGTTCCCTGCTTAATAACCAGTTCACTGAGGAGATTTCCAGAGTCAGACAAAAGTCACGCTCTCCTAATGTGACTGAGATGCAATCATGCTTTTAGGGTTATTTTCCATGATAGGTTTGCAAAGATTTAGCTCACTGTACTGATTCTGCTATGGTTCTTACTGTTATACTGTATAGAAGTTATTTGCAAATGAAGGTTACTTAGCAGGCTTTTCAAAAGCCCTAAGATGCATAAGGAACTCTTAGGACAGTTTGATTCCCTTAAGGGACTGTCTGGGTGTGGTTTCCTCTAGTCGTGGGGTGTCTTTGGGGGAATGTCTCATTTAGCAGATTTAGTCTAATTTGTTATCTAACAAACAGGTGGGGTTTTTTGTTTATAAGGCCCCATGTTGGTACCCCTGGAGTCTAGAAGATGGAGTCTTTAGAAGCTTATTGTCTGTTTGGGAAGACAGGCATACAAACAACTGAAGGTAATGTGAGGTAAGCCAGAGGGGTTGCAACAGTAGAGCGTTGGGGAGGTCTGATCCCTGCCTTGTAGTGCCCCTGCTGAGAGAGGATGCCCTGTTGCTGCTTTTAGGACCCCCACCCCCACCAACAGGGAAGATCCTGAGATAAAGTCTATTTAGGTGGTCCCAGGAGTTCAGGAAGGGATGGGAAGAGCACAACAGCCTGCTGAAGCCAGATATTAGCAGATTGAAACCATGGGCAGCCTGGGATTCATTTTGCTCATCAGTTCTGAGACAGAGCAAAGGACAGTCCACATTGCTTTTTTCCGACTAGTTCACTTACCAACTCTCCTGGGTCACGGGCTCCAGGCATGGGTGAAGGGTGGTTCAGGTTCACAGCATGTCTGTTTTGCTTTGATGTAGTCAGAGAAAGCCCTCAGGAGCATGCTACAGTGCTGGCAGACAGAGGCTTTTGTGTTGGTATGTACAGAGTGGTTAGGTTGTGGGAATAAGCCCAGGATACCCACTCCCTTCAGAAAGGTATACAGGTTGGTTATAGGAGCCCTACCCCATAATCATACTTGGGGACCACCATACAGGTGGATCAAGGTTGCACTTGACCAAGGAAGAAGCTACATTGGTGGTTTGGCAAAATGAAGTTCCCCAAAAATGTGAAAATGTGACCAGAGAGATGGCAAGGTGGTGCTGGATGTGGGTCTTCCAGAGTGGGAGCTGCGGTGGGTACCCAGGCAGACTGGAGACTCAGGGTAGGCAGACAATCAGAGCTTTGCTGAGCAAGGCTGTCTAGTCTAGGAATAAAAGCTGAGAGCTGGAGGAAGCAGGGAGGGCGGGAGCAGCGGGAGAAAGCGCTAGGAAAGCCCGTGGAAGTCAGGAGCCTCAAACCTGTACTTGATCACGTGGGTGTCTGTGTAGCCTAGTTTTCCACTGACACTGGTGAGCCTAGCCAAGGCCCTCTCTGTGCACAGCCTCTTTCCTTAAGCTGCAGAATGAGGGATTTATTTGCTCCTTGCAACGAGTTGGTCGCTAAGCAGGACCGAAGAACCATGGACCATGACACACTAAATAGACTGGTTTAAACGAAATTGATCTGGACCTTGGAGTCTGAGGTGGGGCTTTACAGACAGAGATCACAGCCAACAAATCATCACAGAATTGGGGACATTTTCTGTGAGCAATCTATCCCCAGACCACACCGAAAGCAGCCCTGTTTAATTTTGGGTTGATTTCTAATAATCATTAGCTGACAATCCTTATTGGTTGCAAGTTACATCAGAGAATTTTTTTTTAATCAAGGAGTTGAATAGATATGATTGTATGTGATTTCCTCGGAACTGAAGCATTCACCTAACCCCTTCCCCCACTCCCTAGAGGGAGGTTCTTAAGGCTCAGAAAACAAAACCAAACCAAAAACTTTACATGTCTCTGTTAAAGTTAGGCCCTGGTTCTTCCTCCCAGTCCCATGCTCCTAGGAATAAGACTCAAAATATATTTACAAATACCTTGGCCATATAGCTAAGCTATTCTCTGACTAGATACAGCTTAAAATATCCCGTTTATTCTAGCCTACATTCTACCATGTGGTTGGTTACTGTGCTCAGGTACCATGAGTCTGGCTTGCCACATCTTCCCAGTGAATCTCCTGCTTCCTTCTCTCCCGGAATTCTTTCTCCTCCCTAAGTCCCACCTCTATTTCCTGCCTAAGCCATAGACATGGGCTTTTTAATTGACAGGCGATGCATTCATACAATACAGAAGATGTTCTTTCCACAAGTCTCAGAAAGCTGAAACTTGTAAGAGTCACATGTCCCTTGCCTCCTACCCTCCAAGATTAAACAGGCAGTCACCATTGCTAGAGGGAAGAGATTCCCCCAACCTGCCCAGCTGCCTAGGAGTGGTGCAGGAAACTCCCGGGCATATGGTTTTCTTGAGTCCTCAGCCATGCTGGGGTGGGTTTTTTTGGTGATAGCCTTTTTTAAAATTTTTTTATTTTATTATTATTATTATTATTATTATTATTATTATTATTATTATTATTATTATTATTTTGAGTAGCCTGATCCTATAAGTAACCCTTCACTCAAGCCCCTGTCTGTAACCTCAATAAAGTCCCTGATTCACTAAGCTAGACTTGTGTAGAATTGGTTTTGAGGGGGGAGGGGAGAGTGGGTTAGGGGGGTTGCAATCAGTGCCAAATTGGGTACAGTTAGGAATTTGTTCACATTGCCCCAGGAAAAGTGACACAACAATTTTCTAACAAGCCACCTTTCACAGACCCAAGCAGAGACCAGCACAGGGGAATGAGGTGTCCGCAGCTTTCATGTGTTTGCAGTTTGGGGCAGTGCCAGTGGCACTGGGCAACTCCAGGTGTTGGGTTTGGGTTTCTTTCAGGGGTTTCTTGCTTTCCATCATTAGGAGTTCGCATTATTTTCCCCCCAGAAGGGCAGAAGGAATAGAACGGATCTTGGGGGTGGGGGGGGAGGGAAGAGAAGCTTTTCCCACAGGGGGCTGCTCTCTAAGTGTAAATGGTTTGTTTGGACTTTTGAAAACTATTGGCTTAATATAGTCTCATAAATCATCATTTGGTACCTGAATAGCCTGGAAATTATTCTCTAAATATTAGAGAATAATTTGTTTTCTGTAGGCTAGAATCCAAGGGCATCTCCTTGTGTGAGGTGAAGAGCCATGAACTAGGAGGTTCAAATCTCCAAACCGCTGTTGTCTCCCTTGTTAACTCTGGACTTCCTGGGTTGGACAGGAAACATTCTCTGAGCCTTATTAGTCTGTTGTGAACAGAAGTGGTAAACTGGATTACTACGGGTGTTTTCTAGCTCTCAGGTATAGTTTTATAATGTAAATGCTTTATTTAGCTGTAAGAGCCTCACCTAGGAAAACTGAATGCTCAAGCAGATGCCGATTCTCATGCACACTGGAAAAACAGAGCAAAGGGGCAATGTGGGGAGCAATGGTCCATGGGAGACTCCATGAGCTAATGGCGCCACAAAATGACAATGGCTGCATCTATCTATCTAGAAATGAATATAGTCCCTGGCCAAAGAGCTAATGGCTCTGAAACAAATTCTCTAAACTGCACACAGGAGAAGCGTTTTGTTTCTGAGGACATAAGAAGGAGCCTGTTCCGGAACAATGATGGAGAGATTATTACAGTTATGAAATCCATTCGGAGACCTTATTTTCAATGTGTTCACAAGGCTTGCATTTAATTGCTCCTGTTTCAGGTGTTAGCTAAAAACATTCTATTGGGATGCTGCCTTCTTTCTGTATTTTGGTCATAACTTAGCGCCAGGATGGTTAAGTCTTCACCAAGAAAAGTCTCAGATACAGCCTACATCATAAGGGTAGAAGCATAGGTGGTAGGCACAAGTGACCAGACAGCACTATAGGCTTTTGAATCCCAGGAACTCGTCAGGTCTGAGGTTATATGTAAAATGAAGATCTTGTTTTTATTTATTTATTTATTTGTCTATCACGACCATGGATTTGGAAAATAGCCCTCTTCTCAGGAAGAAGCTGGCTGTAATGAAAAGCATGCATTTTCAAAATGCAGCCCATAGTATCAGAACTTCTTGCAGCTGCTGACTGAAATGAGGAATCAAACGCTTGAGCATACTCAGCTCATGATGAACTTGCTCTTCATGTATAAATGCTATGGTGCCAATGACAGAGGGATAGAGTGTTCCTGACAGTGGTGTGCGACAAGCTTGGTCAGGACATGGGTGCTGGGGACTCAAATGGCACCTTAACTGCTAAGCCATTTCTTTAGCTCTCCAATTTCAGAATTTTCCCACCTGTTTTGGAATATGTCTCTACTCAATGTGTAGAGGCAAAGTTATCAACAGTTCCTGAGAATTCCTGTCTGAAAGGGGCTCTGTCACCTAAGATACAAAAGGGCAAGGGCCAGGCAAAGAGAGTCAGGAGCCTGTATCAAGAGGTAAAAGGCTTTCAGCTTTTTAAAGAAAGCCATAGAAAGAAGGAGTTCGGCCTTTGGAAATAGCAAGATGTATTAGGTCTAATTGGTCCAGAGGCCAAAGTTAGTACACAGAGGCCAACTCTGCCTCAAGCAGGCAAACTATGAGTACAGAGCTGAGCCCTACTCCTGTGGTTGGAGTCTCAGATGCTGTTGCCAAGATCTACTTTGTTCTCCCTGACAGAACTGATGCAATCAGGGAGGAGTGAAAGAGGAGTCAGTTTGAGTTACTGAACTTTCTGGGTGGTATTCTGCTAATATGATACCTTAAATCAAACCATGCGCAGTGAACAATATTTAGTTAATTTTGCTTGCAAAATTATTAAAGTTCACATTTACCATACTTGTAATTTAACTTTTTATTGGTTCTTTGTGATTTTCAAATCATGCACCGCAATCCAACTCACCTCCCCATCCCTTCTGCCCTTGCAACCTCCCCTGCAAAAGAAGAGAGAATATCTCATTGTGGAAGCTGTAATGTGTCATGGTGTTCCCCGCAGTTCACTCTTGTTCACACTTCTGTACTTGCGAATGTCCATTGCAATGAGTCATTGGTCTGGTTCAAAGCCTCTGGCTTCTGCTACTCTATCAATACTGGATCCTCACTGAAGCTCCCCTCAGATATCCTGTTGTTGCTGTGTCATGGAGATTCAGCAGCTTTGGATCTGTAGGATTGGCTCCTTCATGTGTTCCAGCAGTTTATAGATTGGTTAGATGCTGGGGTGGGCCAACTCAAAGCCCTGGACTTAGGACTCGGTGGTAGCTGAGCTGGTCAGCTTGCTAACTCTCCCACAGCCACTCTATCAGGGCAAGCTCTCCAGTACTGCCTTGGTTAGCTCACCTAGTGCTGCAGTCAGCAAGGGGCAGAGCTAGCTCTCTCACTCTCATGGCCTCAGGCTGGTTCACCCACAATCCATGAAACCAGGGATAACTCTTCTGTGCTGCCCAGACAAGGCGCAGGCCTGTTCTCCTGAGTGTTTAGCCAATGAGAGACAGACCAGATTTCCTGTTCTCATGACCTTGGGGCCAGATCTCCTGCTTGCCATAGGTGGTGAGGGTCAGAGGGGAGGAGGAGGGGAGAGGACATCTTTCCCTCCCCCATACCACCATACAGCATACAAGTTGGGGGGCTAGTTCTCTCACACTCATGCACTCTGGGCCGGCTCACCCCATTCCCACCACCAGGGTCAGCTCTTCTGTGCTTCCAGGGCAAGATGCACTCTCCCAGTGCTGCAGCTGGTGAGGGTAGGGAAGGCTCTCCTGCTCTCATGGCTTCGAGGCCAGATCTCCCACGATGCCCAGGTGAGAATCTTGGGCCAGTTCTGCACAGCCCTCAGACATCAACATGGCCCCAGGGGGCAGACCAGATCAGCGACGTCCACCTGGCCTTTGGTGGTAACAGACTTTTGCTGCTGCACAGCCTTGGACCCAGATGTGGCCATTGTTGGCAGCACAGGCCAGGATCTCCCTATGGCCTTAGATGGCATCACCAGCTACTCACATCAGGTGTGTGTCCTGTAATTCAACTAGATTCCAAGAGTCCCTTCCTAGAGACACTCTCAGATCTCATACTGTTCAGTGCCCTGAGTGTGTTCCTGCCATCTTCATATGTCAGTCCTAAATCTGACTTGTACTGCTGACTGATTGGCTAGAAGTGAGGGCTTCCTGATCTACAGTAGGCCATCTTCAGATGTGAAAGGACCACAAAACTCAGGGAGTTTTATATTTACTGCTTTTAAATACAGAGATGTGATTTAGGAACAGCCAGCTTGAAAAAGATGCAAAGGACAGGCTGTGGAGCCCATGTCCTCTGGCTCAGAGCATCCTCCCAGCACCTCTGCATATTTAGAAATCTAGAGGCTCTCAGAACCCTAGCGTTGACAGAGTTTTATGGAAGCTCTATCAGGCACGATCTACTAGTAACCAGTTTCCAGCCTCTTTCCCTTCCTGGCTGATGGGAGGTAGGGCTGAAAGTCCCAAGCGTTCAAGGATGTCTGGTCTTTTTGGTGACTAACCCTATTGGAGCATCCAACTGTGACATCATTCGAATAACAAAATCTGCATTTATCATCCAAGAAAGCCCAAGAGAGCAGGAGTTCTCTGTCAGGAACTAGGGCCAACAGCTAAACATTAGATCACAAACTCTCCTGTGGCTCCTAGTGCTGGGGCAGTCACAGGGGCTTTAAGAGCTCCTTGCTCCTTGCTAGAGACTGGCAACAAATGTCAAAATAAATATGTATAACTTATTATAAGTCACAATATGGCGTCTAGTGCACAGGGGACTGAGTTTCATGACTGGAAAAGACTGGGTTGTCACATTTGTTTCCTGGAATTAATTGGTTTTGAAGTGCTAGGGGTGCACATAAATAATTGATACCCAAGAGCTTATTCTTTCTATTATTCTGGCCTTTCTAGTAGGGTCACAGCTCAGCCATCACCTCTAGAAGGAAAAGGAAGTACCTGCCACACAGTGGGAATCTCCTGGGTGTTCAGTCTGGCCACACTGGGAAGCCAATACTGAATACTTAGTCCTACTTTGTGATCATCAATGACAATTTAGACATGCAGAATATTTGGGGTCACCAATTCAATAAAACAGAAATGGTTAATTATTTTTTTTTTTTTTAAAGAAACTTGATCAACTAAATAAACAGTCTTGGATGAGAGAGGTTGTGCCCCTAGATAGTGTCATGAAGAGAAGAGGGAGGCCATGAGACAGTGGATGCAGTGACAATTTTGGTTTCTTGCCGGGCAGTGGTGACACATGCCTTTAATCCCAGCACTTGGGAGGCAGAGGTAGGCCGATTTCTGAGTTCAAGGCCAGCCTGGTCTACAGAGTGAGTTCCAGGACAACCAGGGCTACCCAGAGAAACCCTGTCTGGAAAAACCAAAAAAAAAAAAAAAAAAAAAAAAAATTGGTTTCTTTAAAAACTGTGGGCTAAGAGGCTGCTTCACTGCCGGTGATTAAGATTTGCCTCTTGCACTAGCAAGGGGCGTGAACTTTGCCAGTTGCAGATAGTTTAATTCTGGGGACTCTGGAGAGGGATACATGCCAGAGTCCCAAGAGAGGCAGTGCTGCTCCCAGGAGGCTGCTGCTGGTTTCTGTTGTGGCAGCTTGATAAGAAATTGGCAATGTCCTGATGACGAAGATTGGACTTGCCCCAAGGAACCCAAGGCCCCTAATCAGCAGGAAGTAGTCTACAGAGGTCTACGCCCCCTTTACCCTCTAACCTGCTTTCTCCTCTATCTAGTGATGGGGGCAGTTGGAAGGGAGGTGGAGGTATGAGAACCCAATAAAATAGTAAAACAAACAAAAAACCCCAAACAAACAACAAAACAAAATCAATAACATCGGTAAGTGAGAACAGAAATTCTGGCACTGGTTTCCCAGCTGTTCAGTCTCAGACAGGAAATGGACCTGTCCTTGTGTCCGAGGGTCATCAACAGCCAACTCTCCCACACCAAGGAGGATTGAGTTTTAAGTTTTTGTTTGTTTGTTTGAAAAAATGGGTCTCATTATGTAGCATTGCCGCCCTGGAACTTGCTATGTACACAAGGCTGGCCCCAAACTCTGTTGTCTCTTGAGTGTTGTGATCAAAGGCGTGTACCACCATGCCTGGCATACCAAGGAAGGTTTCATCTTGGGTGTCAAGCTCTGGGTCTCATTATGTTCTCCATTCCAATACCATCTTTAATGTGTTACCAATAGATAAATTCAGTTTATTTCTGAATTTACAGTTAAAGGAACTCTTCCTCAGAGGAAATAATTAAAATCAAACTCCCTCAACAGATGATGGCAATCAAGAGCATAAAAAAAAAAAAAAAAACCCCTTGAACAAACAAGATTCTTGAAAGATAATGGAAGTTCCCTGAGTGTATTAATCATGCACTCTTCTGGAGATAAGATATGAGAGGTTTCAAATGATATTAATGTTTAAGTCTGAAGCTGCACAAGAGGCAAAAGTGGCTGGTATAGAGGGGAGACATGCATGCCAGAACACATGTCCTGAGTAACTTATAGCATAATGTCATTAGACTTGAGTCTTGTAGCAACTATATAAAACCACAGCAGGCCTGGTGGCTTTCAAGAAACTAAGAGTTCTTTATTTCTGTGGAGTCATATGTTTTTCTTGGCCTCTAAGCCTTCTTTCATGTCTATATATCTATATATCTATATATCTATATATCTATATATCTATATCTATATCTATATCTATATCTATATCTATATATAAGAGTGGCTTATAGACGTGATCCAGCTAGTCCAGCAATGGCTGTCTATCAATGGAAAGTCAGGAATCCAGTAGTTGTTCAGGCCATGGGGCTGGATGTTTCAGCTGGTCTTCAGTATACATTAGAATCCAAAAGAAGTAGGCTGTAATGCCACCGAAGGAATGAACTTGTCCGTGAGAGCAAGAGGCAAGCAGGCTAAGAGCAGGCTTCCCTCCTCCACATCCTTTATTTAGGCTGTCACCAAAAGATGGTGGCCCAGATTTAAGTGTGTCTTCCTACCTTAGAAGACCCGGATTTAGGGTTGGTTGTCTGACTTCAAATAATTCAGTCAAGAAAAATTTCTCACAGGTGTACCCAGCCACTTGGGTACATACACACTTCCAGATGTAGTCAAATTGACACCAAGAACAACCATCACCGTCATGTGTTACACAATTAGCAAGAAGCAGCTGGTTGCTGATCTGTGTCCCAGCTGCCTTCAAGTCTCACTTCTATCTGTTGCCCCGCCCACATAATCCATCGTCGTCATCATCTTTAGTGACTCTTTTCTGGCACTCTGTATTTACTGTTCCCTGTCATCCCATGAGCATCCGTGAAGCTGTGTGCTTTTACAAATCTCCTCTACAGGGAAGTCTCTGCCTACAGTCTGATGGAATCATGTGGGACACTTTACAAAATAGTGATACCCGCATCATTCTCAAGGCAGTTCTGATGTAATGATTTACAGTCAGACCCGGGAATTGGTTTATATTTTTTAATCTCCTAGACATAATGGCAACCTGCAAGTAAGAAGGAAAAACGAATCAATTTGGTGATGTTTCTAAGGGGTTCACAGATGATAGAGGAGCTGGATACCTGTACAGAATTTCTGATTATTTTTCCCCTTCTAGTTCATTAATCCTCTCCTTTTCTTATAAATGACTGACTTAGTCCACCATATAATGGAGGAATATTGGGATTGAACCTAGGGTCTCGTGCATTCTGTGTAAACAATCTACTATTGAGATAAAACCGCAGCCTTTGGTTTGAGAGAGGGTTTCATTTATGTATCACCCCAGTCTAGTCTGGAACTTCATATGTAGCCCAAGTTGGCTGTGGATTCATGATCCTCCTGCCTCAGCCTCCTGAGCGCTATGGTGATAGATGTATTAACTGCCATCCCAGCATGTCCAGTTCCCATTTCCCTTCTGTTGGACTAAGGGGAAGAACAATTGTCAAGGGCTGCTTTGGATCATATCAGATGTATTTTCATCCACTTGGATATTCTCAAGGTCAAACCCTTAAAGGAGCTTTTAAGAAATGTGTCACAGGCTGGGGAGATGGCTCAGTCAGTAGAAGACCTGCTGTGTAAATATAAAGACTTGAGTTTGGATCCCCAACACACGTGTGTGTACATGTGTATGTGTGTATTCTCATCTGTAAACCCAGCACTGGGAGATAAGTGGATCCCAGAGTTCTCAAGTGAGCTATCCTAGTCTATCAATGTGCTCCTGGTTCATCAAGAGACTTTATCTCAAAAAAGAAGGCAGAGAGCAATTGAAGAAGACACACACACACACACACACACACACACACACAGGTGAGTAGGAATGAGAGAGAGATAAGTCAGAGACTCCTTTTTCTGGGTCTTTGCAGATAGGGAGAGAAAGAGAAACACAGCAAGAAGTGATGGTTCATGCCTGTAACCCCAAAGACTGATGCTGAAGGATTCTGACTGCAGCCAGTTTATAGAGTGAGGCCCTTCAAAATGAACAAAACTAAACAAAAAAATCAACCAACCAACAACAACAACAAATTCCCAGAAACTGTTTCTTATATCATGGAAGAAAGTTTCAATGTCTACCTGTCCTCAGAATTCCAGAGTTTCAGAGAAAGGGGGGGGGGGGGGAGTGCTGACTGGGTCAAAAAGAGGACCCAAGCTTTTGGAGGAGGGATGACTAACTTTTCAACCATAAGAATTGCATGCTTCATATAATTATGAGTGTGCATGTGTGCTAATGTGTGGGTCTGTGCACATGAGTGTAGCTGGTGCCTGTGGAAGTCACAGAGGGAGCCAGATCTCCCCAGAGCTTCAAGTAGGCAGTTGTCGGTGGCTCGATGTGCATGCTGGGAAATGAACTTCAAGAGCAATAGTCACTCTCAAGTGCTGAACCTTCTCTCCATCCCTGTGCACACACTTAGTGCACACTTTCTCATGTTACTTTCTGTTCTCTGTCCCTGGGGATCCAGCCAGGTCTGTAGTTCTTCAACCCTGCAGATGGTTTTAACTCAAGGCTTTTTGGTCAGGAAGAGTGTTTTCTTGGAAAAATCTTAGAATACCCATATATTCGAAACCAGATGCCTCTAATCAACGTAATAATTTTTTTCTTTCAATTACAAGATTTATCCTGATGATTTTTATTAATTTTTGAAGGAAGGAGAGTTGAAACATGGAGCAATGACTATTATTTATGGTGTCCGAAAGACATTGTGTTCTAGTTCCATCCACTCAAGTGGATTCCCTATTGTGTGTGAAACCATTAAGGATTTGGATACTAGCCAGGCAGTGGTGGTGCACACCTTTAATCCCAGCATTTGAGAGGCAGAGGCAGGCAGATTTCTGAGTTCGAGGCCAGCCTGGTCTACAGAGTGAGTTCCAGGACAGCCAGGGCTACAGAGAAACCCTGTCTCGAAAAACAACAACAACAAAAAAGGATTCTGATACTGACATAGCAGAGAATATATATATATATATATGTGTGTGTGTGTGTGTGGTGTGTATTTATATATGCTATGTTTAATATTCGCTTTACAAAATTATCATAAACTATGAATAAACATGAACAGAAATGTTAGAATGGTTATCTTCTCAAATCCTCAGGGTACGCATGTGGAAAGCCAATTATTCTAACAGCTTTAATAAGTTCTAATTCTTCTTGTAAAAAAAAATGCTGAGAAGGAGCAGCTTGAGATGAGTCTTAAATAAATAAATCTGCTTTCTGTGAAGATTTTTCAGGAATAATTTTATGGAGTAAGAATTTTTTTCTATATGGAGAGACCCTGGCTCATTTCACAAAGTGTGCTGAATAAGTTGGGAGGGCAGAACTATACACAAACAAAAATGATGGGTCTTGACAGGAGAGTCATTTGAAGTATATTCTGGGCCTGTCCATGTCTTAGCCATGGCAAACAGGCTGTAGTGAACACTAACGTGCAAGGGCCTCTGGGATGCTGACTTAGAATCCTTTGGGTAAATTATCAGGGTAATATGCAACATCTATTTTTAGTCTCCTGAGGAATGTGCATGCCTATTTTCTTAGTGGTTAGGTTAATACACAGCAGTGTGTAGAAGTTCCCTTCCGTCTGCTTCCTTGATGAAATTATTACCTATTTGGGTTTGTTTGTTTGTTTCTTTCTTTCTTTCTTAATTATTTTTGGGGTATGGCTGCCATTCTGACTGGAGCACCTCTGTCAATAGAGAAATGATCAAAGACAATGTAGTTCATACGGAGCACCTCTGTCAATAGAGAAATGATCAAAGACAATGTAGTTCATGCATACCATGGAATTTTTTTCAGAATGAAATTATGCCATTTGCGGGAAGTGGATACAACTGGAGATAACCACGTTAAGAGAATTCAGTCCATCTCATAAAGACAAATATCATGTTTCCTCTCATTTATGGGTCACACACACACACACACACACACACACACACATCGTATATATGAATATAATATAAAAGCAGAGTGGCTTTTTCTAGGGTAGCAAAGGGGACTGGTAGGAGGTAGGAGGATATGAAGTGGGAGAATCGTACAGAATGTTGAGGAGATATATTCAAAGTACACTATATACCTGTGTGGGAATGTCCTTCAGTAACTCAGTACCATGTTTGATGAAGGAAATTGAGTAGAGCAGCACACACACACACACAAACACACACACACACACACACAAATGGGGCTAGATTTGGGGTACTCAGACAATCCCTAACCCCTAATATTTCAGGGACCTGTGACCAAATCCTACCTTAGTGGATCCATTGGTCTGAAAGCTTTTCCAAGTCCAGAAACATTAGAAAGAGAGATAGAAATACGAACAGTTTCTTCTGGCATGGACAGTGATTGAACCTGGATGAGCGATTACCCTGCCCAGGGGCGTGTGCTCTCTGGGAAGAAGGGCCCCCAAGTGAGTCTCTCAGATGAGCACTCATCCTGAATCTCTGTGGCTCTTTTCACAAACTGTCACATTACACTTTTTCTTCGTTAATAATTTTTTTAGTCCAAACTCCTAGGCTCCCATCTCTCTGTAAATTACCTTTAAGATATTTCCAATGACACATAGAATTTTCTAGAAGTTTTTGATCTTTGACCACTAGTATAGTGGTACATTTTAATGACATAAATCATAAAGGCTTTCAACTGCAAGGTTTTGGAGAACAGAGTTAACATTCTACCTTTGATTTGTTTTTCTTCTGGAAAACTTTAGGTTCGTAATAGGTGTGAAGAGATGAAAAACTAATCTTACTGTCTTGCTGATGTCATAGAAAAAAATACATATTTGCAAAGATAGCAATAGCAATGGGACAGAATCGGGGGGTGGGGTGGTGCATGTCTTTAATCCCAGCACTTGGGAGGCAGAGGCCGGTCTGTGAGTTCAAGGCCAATCTGGTTTACAGGGCTAGTTCTAGGAAAGCTAAGGCTACACAGAGAAATCCTATAAATGAATGAATAAATAAATAAATGGAATAGAAATGCCACAGGTAGAGATTGTTTTTTATATGTGGTATGAAATGAAACGTGAGGCGTGCCACACGATCTGCCAAACAATTTCATTCATGGCACACCCTTAAATCATCTGTTCACCCCACACATGTGGGTGATTGTGTTCTTGGGTGAGGATATCACAATGTGACTAATCGTTACCTGTTTGAGCCCAGGGCTGTGGCCTCTGCCACCCAGCTGCTGCGTTCCTGTGCTGGAGACTTGGCTCTGTGATGGAAAACATGGGACTCATATCTGGAAAGCCAGTCTGCTCTTCAGGGTGTGCTTTTAAAATCCGTGACCCCTATGGACAGGCAAAATCCCTTACAAGGTGTCTCTTGGCTCTTCTTTTTAATGCTGTCATCTAGCCATCTCAACCTGCCTGCGCTGACATTTCTATGAGGGATGGACATTTGTGTGGCTGCATTGGATATGCTCAAGGGAAATATTCCCTTTCCTTGGCATTGTCAAATAGCTGTGTGGCTTTACAGTTTTTGTAAAAAATTATATGGTGTTATCGTGCATTAAAAAACCAGACAATGTAAAAAACAGATGACACGCAATACTAACAAAACTGACCACCCAGAAATGAGGCTTCCATAATTATCAATGGATACCATTCTAGAATATTCTTTATTTACAAATAAGAAGGATGGCAGATGGACAAAGTAGTTTTGGGACAGGAATCAAATGGGATTGTAGTATATTGACAAAACTATTAAACATTATTTGCTTGGATTTACTTGGAAAAGGTAAAAAATAAAATAAAAATGAAAAGAGTTGCTGGCTGTCAAACGAAATATTTCTGCACTGTTTCTCTTAAAGTGAATATTTATTGAGTGTATGAAGCCTTCTGTATTTGTTTTTCTGAATTTCTTTTTTCTCTCTCAAGCCGAGGTTATCATTCAGCCTTGCATGACCTTGAACTCAGGTGGATTTTATATTTGTTGTGGATTATTAATCCTTTTGCAAACATTTGTTGAGACATTATTTTTCATACACTATGCCGAGGATTGGGATGCAGTAACTGTGTCTTCCCTGCTCCCTTGTGACTTCTAAAGGCTTCCAGGCCATTTCCACCTCTGTCCTGCTGGAGCCTCATCTACAGTGGTTACGCTCCTTGCCTTGGGCCTCTGGGAACAGTGGCATGTGCTCTGCTCTTAAATACCCTTCCCTGCCCTAACAACTTAGAATCTGTTGTTCCTCCCAGGGAATTCCCTAACTTCTGTGAATTCTTTCTTCTCCGAATATTGTTTCCTGAGGGAAGCCTTCCAGAAGCCTCTAGAATAAATGGGATTTTTTTTTTTTTTGCTCTATAGCTATTCTTTTTGTTTGTAGGGTTTTCGTCCTCGTCCTCATAATGGTCTGAATAAAAATGTCCCTACAGGCTGATGCATTTGAAGACTCAATTCTCAGTTGGTGGCGCTGTTTGAGGAGGTGGGAAAGCCTTGCTGGAGGAAGTATTTCAACAGGTGTGACATTTTGAAAAACCAGGTGTGCTTTGAGAGCTCATGGCCTTGCCCCACTTCCAGTTTGCTTTGCTTGGTGTTTATCATGCTTGGTGTCTGTGGGTGCTTTGTGTTTGTGCTTGAGGATGTTATCTGAGTCTCTTCTGCCATGCATCATATGGACTCTCCCTCTAGAACTGCAAGCCCAAATAAGCACTTCTACGAGTTGGCATGATCTTGGTGTTTTATCACAGCAACACAAAAGTAACGAATACAATTGTATATTCTTACATATTTATGTGCTAACTCTTTTCTCTCCCACTGGACTAAGAAACTGTGAGAAGAATATCTAGACCTTTACTATCAACCCAGAGCCAAGAAAGCCTGACCATGCTATAGAAGTTCTGTAAATGTTTACTCTGTCTTACAGAACATAAAAGGAGCTTGGGAGCTGGGAGTTGATGTCATTTGTCAAATGATTTGAGAGCGGTGTTCCAAATAACTTTAGATATATTTAAGTAGCTATCAAAAGAATGAAAATAGAGAACATGGCTTCTAATATATGTGTGTGCATATGTATAGATATCTATACATCTCTCTATATAAATAATATATTTATAGCATATAATCATAAATAATATATTTATTTATTTATTAATCTATATCCAAATAAATAAATAATAGAGATAGAAAAAGTGAAAGTCAGCAAAGAGAAAATTTTGGTAACTAGGACACATAAAATATTGTAGTAATAAATGGATTATATTAGTCTTCATACAAATGCAAATAGATTAAAATTCCCAGTTCAAAGGTATAGACTTTAAAAGATGCTAGATTTTAAAGTGTAATTTGGCTAAAAAAGAAATAAGTCAAAATTATAATGACTATTGCAATTCATATGAGTGAAATACATTTTTACAGAGCAGCATAGACAAATCTAGAATAAAATATTGAGTAAAGAATCCCTGTTGCAGGCTGCAGAGATGGCTCAGAGTTAAAAGCACTGTCTACTCTTCCAGAGGACCTGGGTTCAATTCCTAGCACCCACTTGGCAGCTCACAACTGTTTATAACTGGTTCCAGGGAATCTGGTGCCCTCACATGGATACTTATATAGGCAAAGCACTATTGCACATAAAATAAAAAATAAATCATTAAAATATTTTAAAAAGAAATTCCTGTTGTTCAATGATATATTGAATACTGTACCGCTTATCTCTGTTTAAGAATATACCATACAGTATAATAGGCATGTACACAAACACATACACACACGCACACACACACATACACACACACACACACACACACACACACACACACACGGGACGGGCTTGGGGGGAGACCACTAGGGATATAATTCAGTGGGTAGAGTACTTTTTCATGAAGCCCTGGGTTCCATCCCTAGCAGTGCCTAAGCCAGGAGGTATGAACATACTTGTAATTACAGCATTTGGGAGAGAAGAGTAGTAGGATCAAGAGGTAAAGGCATCCTTGGCTGAGGCGTGAGTTTGAGGCCACCCTGGGATACCTAAGACCCAGTCTCAAAAACAACCAATCAAAAGATCAACAAAATGTGAATAGGATCAACCATATTCAAGATAATGATTGCTTTGGGAAAAAGTCAAAGGAATAAGACAAAGAAGAGACCCCAAGCACTCAGGAGGACAAAGCAGGGGGATCAAGCATTCCAGGCTGCCTGGGCTTCATGGTGAATTAGGTTAGTTGGTTGTATTGGTTACTTTGCTGTTGCTGTGACAAAACACCATGACCAAGACACGTTAAAGGAAGATGAGTGGATTTGGGTCTATGGTACAAGAGGGATAAGAATCCATCATGGTGGGAAAGTGGCAGACACCGCAGGTGGAACAGCAAGCGGAGAGGTCACATCTTGAACAGTAACAGCAAAGCAGAGAAAGCAAACGAGGACGCTGAGGGGTAAAGCTCTCGAAGCCTACCTCCCTCGACATGCTTCCTCCAGGAAAGCAACACCTCCAAAGTTACTTGGAAAAGTACCACCAAATGGGGACCCAGTGTTCAAATACATGAGCCTACTGCTGACATTCCCATTCAAACCAGCACAACTGGGTTATATACTGAGACCTTATGTCAAACAAACAAACAAACAAAAACCATTCATAACAAACATGAAAAAATAACAAAATTCACGGATTTACACAGGCTGGACACTTGGAAATTTTCATGTATTCTGTTTCCGGATGTATGAAAAATCTATAGTGATGCCTCATCAGTGGTCCTGTGTCACTAGAGCTGGGAATGGCCAGAGTGACATCTCTGCAGACCCTTCCAGTTTCCATTTTAGTAAGTCTTACATGACTTGAGAATCACCCTCTATGATTATGGAGAAGCCAGGATAGATTGGGCCATGATGCTGCTGAAGACTTCAAGGGAGCAGTTAAATCTGGGGCTGTCACACTGAATTGGTGGCTTCTGTTCGAACCATCTGTTCCTGCCACCAAGCATCACATCCCATCCTGCCTGCCTGGCAGGGTCCCACTCCCATCATTGTCCTTCAAAGAGCTTTGGATTGGAATTCTGAACATTCTCAGTTGATGCATGGGGGGAGGTTATTGGTGAGTGAATGGTCCAGATGACAAGTTTCACCCCTGGCATTGTTAATTAGTGAGGGAAGGCACATGAAATGTAATGACATGATCTTTCAGAGTTTTTCCCAGTTGAGCTCGGTGGGCAGTTATTCCTCTGTCATAGAGCGATCTCTATTTCTTGCCAATGTGTTATTTCGGTTTCTCTTAATACTCCATCCCGGATTACAGATAGAGAAAATAAATGGGTCAGCTCGTCTCTGCTTTGCCAATGCAGGTGTTGTACAACAACATGATTTCGGCGCTGGAGCCTAATTTTTAATAATGAGCCTGTGCCCTGTGCAATTATTTTGATAGGAGAGAGAAAATGATAAACAACATCCATGCTATCCTCTGAGGTTGCTTTCATCACAGCTGCTATCCATGGCGTCTTATGGGGACTGGACCAGTTTCCACATCTGTATGAAGGATCTTTGACTGAAATTCCCTTGCAGATCAGGAGTGGAGAGGAAATGGATGAGCAGGGCTTCCAGTCACCTTTTCTTGGAGGTCATAGCTCTATCCAGATGTGGCCTAGATAGAGGGAGCATTTCATTATAGTCCTGTTTGGGGCAGTCTTGGGTAGATGTCTAGGGGTTCTTATAGCACTTGACAGATGATGGTCCTTATAGGTAAAATTCCTTTAGGCCCTGGACCAGCCTTATCCAGCTGTGGGTCATATGAGTGTTAGCAACTATGTTTATTCTTACTGTGCACAGATCACTTTATAGTGTAGTGACCTATTTGATTCTCCGCATATACTCAGCCCTTTGAAAACAAGGATTTAGATTGTTTGCTTTCCCCTTCCCCTGTCAGGACCTGAGCTGTACTTGCTGGTACTTTGTAAATATTTTGAGTACATTTTATTTATTTGTGTATGTGTGTAGAGAGCAGGGGTGGTGGATTGCAGGCCAAGGTGCCCATGTGGAGGTCAGAGGACAACTTTCAGGACTCAGTTCTCTCTTCCACCACGTGGGACCCAGGGATCGAACTCAGGTCATCAGGCTTTGTGGCAAGCGCCTTTACCCACTGAGCTACCATCTCTCCGGCCCTGTGAACATTTCTGAACAGTTGGGGCCTCAAGAAAGCCATGGTGTCTTAAACTGTAGGGACCCCGTGGTTAGGTAGGTGGCATACTCAGGAAAAGATACAAATTTAACTAATTACTTACTCATTTGATAAGAATTTGAATGTTTTCAAGGTAGATCAGCATGATGTTAGGAAGGGGAGCATAGAGTCCTTGCCATACAGGAGTGAGGCAGAGGAGGCAGGGATCAGATAGCCAGAATATTGAGACATGATGTTGACTGGGAATGGCACAGAGAAAGTTCAACAGGCTAGAAGTTAACAGTAGTACAAAATCAATCAGCATCTTTTAGTAAGACCCCACCGGTTGGAACTTCAGGGTAACAATTACTATCTTCCTAGCCTATTTCTTACTTACTAAGATGTTCTTTGTAATATGTATACAGTGATCTCATCCATGGTATATAAGTGGATGAATGTACAACATACAACACATAACACATAGCATATGTTACAGACCACCATTCATTTCCTCAGGTCTCTCAGTGTCATTTGGAGATTCCCTTTCTCCGCCTGCGCATTTGCTCATCACATGCTTGTAGTTTCCTGAACTTTAAAACAGCTGTCCTGGCTCTCGTGGCACCAATGCTTGGAATGCCTCGAGTGTCTTGTAGAATACCCTGAGATAATTTGACTTCCTGTTTCTTGTGATTCGATCACATCAAACCTCTTCTCAAGAATATGGCATAAGGGTGGTGTCCTGTTGTGTCACAACATGAAGCACAGGCCAGTTGGTCTCACTGTTAGTGGTGACAAATTTCATCACATAGGTCTGTGCAAAACTGTAAACACAAACACCATTTCCCTCATTATCCTTAGGGAGAGAAACTGAGCCTGACTCCTGGTCATAATATATTTTTTAATTTGATGATTTTCAGCATACACACACACACATGCACACGCACACGCACACGCACACACACACACACACGCACACGCACACACACGGCCACAAGAGCCGGGATAGCTGTTTTAGGATTAAGAAAACTACAGGCCTGTGATGAACAAATGCGGCAGGTGGAGAAAAGGAATCTCCAAATGACACAGAGAACTATGGGGAAATGAATAGCAGGTCTGTAACATATATATACACAATCCTTGCCCAAGTAGTTATTATGTCAATAGTGGTGAACTATAATTTTCTAATTCTATCCTTCCCTCTGCGCTCATTAGCTGACTTTTAAATAAAAAAGAACTCCTTCATTTTCTTTACAATTACGGATTGATGGGTTTATTTTAATGAGTGATTAATTATTTTGATGCCCAATTTGTTTAAAATTTGGACAGTAGAGCCCCTCTAAGATGTCTTCTTATTCATCAAGCTCTTCCTTGCTTTTTGGCTCCCAAATGAGGTCTAGGATCATCTCATGCTTTCCCTGCCTCAGGCCTGAAACCAGGTATTTCTCCATTGAGTCTTCTATTGGGGAGCAGGCTCTGGACACTAGATATGTTATTGTTACCTGGGATGTCTTTGACTTTAGTCATTTCTATAGACTGAGCTAGTAAAATGTATGTTTTTAACCCATGAATTTGTACTGGTCCCTCAAGTTGAACTAGATAGGACACAGTAGGCCTCTTTCTGTCCCTCAGTGCATACTTGTATTTCTCTGTTCCTTTTTGATTCTTCTGGTTCTCTTCAAATCAACACACAGCTTTATCTTTAAGGTCATATAAAATGGCTTTAGGATTATAACACTAATATCACTTTAATAAATAAACCATCCAGGTTTGAGGGTGCATAGTTACTTTTGTTTTTGGAATATATCATATTGTTTGGTAGTAGAGAAATTTGCCTAACAATTCCATAATTCTGAATTTCTTTTGAATGTTGGGGTTGTCACTAAGATAACACATCTACATTCTTTTTAATTAAATTTTACTTTCTTTTCAGTTACTTTAATATTAATTTTGGAAATGAATAACAGCTGCCTGTTTGAAAAACCATAACTTCACAAGAATTATGATCAAAGATCTTTCTCTCTTTGACCTCTCTTTTTACCTGCCCTAGGAATAACTTGCTGTTAGATCCTGGATATTTCTTATACTTATTTATAAAACAAAATGGACCTATTCTTATATGTAAGTTGATGCTTATGCTTTCCATTGTTTTCATACTAGAAAAGCATGCTAAATAATTCTTTTTGTTTCTTGTTGAGGTTATAATTTAATCTCCTATCTTCTTTCCCCCCCTCAACCCCCCCCTGTACACCCCTCCTGGCTCTTCAAATTCATGGCCTCTGTTTGCACTACTTATTGTTGCATACATAAATGTATTTAACAAGCCTATATATTCTAAAAATAACCTGTTGATCCATATGATGTTACTTATATGAATAATTCTTTTGAACCTTACTCTTTTCAATTAACTTCCCAGGAAAGTTCAATTTAATAGTTATATCTAGAAAAATTCCATATCACTTTATAGGTATTTTTTCTTACATATGAAAATGGCTCCAATGGCTCTGTTACACGGAGATACTATGGGGATATGCAATTCTTCTACGGAGGGGTGTTTGCCATTTCAGCTGCTGTCTTAGGGTTTCTCTTACTGTGACCAAACAGTGGGACCATAAGCAAGCTGGGGAGAAAAGGGCCTATTTAGCTTACAATTCCACATCACAGTTCTTCATCCTCAGCCTAGGGAAGTCAGGAACTGAAGCAGATGCCATGGAAGGAGCTGCATACTGGGTGGCTTCTTATGGCTTGCTCAGCCTGCTTTCTTATACAACTCAGGACCCACAGTGGGCTGGGCCTTCCCATGGCTATCATTAATCAAGAAAATACTCCACCCTTGCCCAGCAGGCCAACCTGATGGGAGCATTTTCTCAGTTGAGGTTTTTTCTTCTCAAATGACTCTAGCTTGTGTCAAGTTGACAAAAACTAGCAAGGACACATGCTAAATTGAGTTAAGTTTGATCAGAAGCTGCCTGGCTACACATTTTAAGTTTAGCTTAAAGATATATTTTCGTCTGTACCTAGTGAACTCTAACTTGATATGTAATAGTATGCAAGCTATTCTTGAAACAGATGGCTGAGTGTCAGCCAATCACAAGTGACCAACTGTTCTAACCACTGTGAAGTAAAATAGAAATGAGTTGTGACCAATCAGATTGTCTTTGCACTTTCCATTTTTGGACTCCAGTTCTTTTTCTCCACAGCCTGCTCATGTGGTGGCATGGATGTTCTGAACCGGTTTTGGTCCAGACTGCTGGTCATTTCTAGAATTAGAAATAGGAGCTGGTTGAGCTAACTTCCTTTTTCACTTCTAACCTGGACAGCAATGTTGACTCTCCTGTACAGCCAGCATTTCATTCTTGTAGAGGAACTTCTCCGGCTAGCTGCAGGAGTGGTGTCTCTAAAACACTACCCCTTTGAATTCTCAGTCAGTTAGAAGTTGAGGCCGAGGGTAAATCTCAGGTTTATCACTCTGAAGGAAGTTGGGAGAGGTGGCCTAGATGTTCCTTCCTACTCCAAATCCCTGAGCTAATCAGGCTTAACCATCCAGTCCATGACATTCTGGGAATCTGTGGGTATGTGCCTTGTGGGTGCTGTTCTGTTGCCAAGCCTCACATCAAAGACCAAAGAGACCAAAGAATACATCATTTGCGTGGAGGCATGCATGGAAGAAAAGCAAATGGAGCCAGGAGGTTCAAGAATTTTATATATTTCTATCAAAATTATGTATTTACTTATGTGTGTATCTGTGTGTGTTACAGTACTCACGTGGAGGTAAGAGGCACTTGTAGAAGTTGTTTCTCTTCACTATGTGTATTCCAGGGGTCCTAACATAGGTGGTCAAACTTGGCAGTGAGAACCTTTCTCCACTGAGCTAGATAGCTCAAGTATTTATTCTGACCTCACATGGAAGAAGTTCCCCCCCTCTTTCTATGGAGAAGAAACTAACAAGTTAAGCAAAGCCATGAGTGTTGTTCTAATTGGTGTTCTTACATGTTGAGACATAAGAAAGAGGGGAGGTTATTTCCTCTTCTGTAGAGAAGAATATCTTGTATATTGTATAGATGCATCACTTGTCAATTAAAAAGCCTATGGCCTATAGAAATGGGTAGAATAGAAGGTGGGACATCTGGGAGGCAGAAAAAATTCTGTGATAGAGCCAGTCATGGGAGAATCACCCAGGAAGATGTGACACATGATACCTGAACACAAGTAACCAGCCACGTGGCAGAATGTAGATTGGAATATATGGGTTATTTTAAGTTATGGTCTAGTCAGAGAGGAGCCTAGCTATATGGCCAAGGTATTTGTAAATATATTTGAAGTCTTAGTCTTATTTTTGAGAGCATGGGGCTGAGAGAAAGAATTAGGCCTAAGGTATACACTATTCCATCCCAAACTCTATGGCGTTAGATGCCTTTTAGGGGATTTGTTAGGATAAGTGACAGATAGTGATGTGTGGATAAGAAATATAAACTGTGATGTTTAATCTTAATTGCCAACTTAATGAGATCTAGAATTAACTGGGAGACAGGCCTTTGGGTAAGTGTCCTGATGAGGTTAATTCAGGTAGGAAAACCTTCCCACTGTGGGAGGCACCATTCCCTAGACTATTGAAAGGAGAATGTGAGCTGAGAATAGTATTCATTGCATTCTGTTTCTTGACTGTGGATACAATGTGTCAAGATCCTGCGGCTGTGACTTCCCCTCCATGAGAGATTGTAACCTCCAACTCTGAACCAAAAACAACCCCTTTCTCTTTTAAGTTGTTAGTGTGAGGGCACTTCATCAGAACATGAAAAGTAACTAAGGCAAACCAAGGACAGAAAACAAATGATCTCTGCAATGGCTAGTCATATATATTCAGTTGAGCTTACCAATAAAACAAAACCAGTTTCTCCTTCCTTGGGTTTAATTTAAAACAAGATGCTATAGTACATTTTTGCTATGAAGGAACACATAGAGAGGGAATGGGTATCCCTACCCATGGATGTCACTGTGGCAGAGTTGTATGCTCTGGTGTCATGCTGTGTGGCCAGCTTGACCTCAGGAACTCACTGTGTTACCCAACTGTTTGTGCTCAGTTCTTGGACAGGTGGGGTTGAGTACAGGCAGTGGAAGGGTACATGCCATACCTCTCATTACAGAGGGCTGCTGAGGCATCCACATCAGCCATGAGTACATTTTGTTGTTGTTGTTATTTTGAAAAATTCAGAGGCTATTTGACAAATAGCTGAGCTATAAATATTTGGTCTAAAAAGAGTAGTGTTTAGAGTTGTCAAAATGATAAATGGATGAATATCAGATTCCCAGGAAGAAGAACATTTCCATGTTTTCTGTCAGATTAGAATATTAAAATTTAAACATGTTCAATAAGCTTTGTTGCAAATATGAAAAATTCATTCACAGAACCTGATGATGGGAAGGGTTTTGGATTTCAATGAAATTTTGTTATTTTGAAATACATACCATTTTTTAAACTTACATTGCAAAAGCTGGAGCCCTAGAGAAACACATATAGAGTATAAGATTTTCATGGCCAAATACCTTAAAGACAATCTTTTATAAACTTGATAAAGAGTTTTTTGCACCCAACTTCTACTCCTATGGTGGAATGTATTTTGCCCTCTGTTCAATCACATCTTCAGCTGACGACTTTCTTCAATTACCATGTCTATGAGAGTTTTGCAGTGTGCATACAGTCTGTGAGCCTACAGGACTTTCCTTCTTTCCAAGTTCTCAAATATGCCAATCATGTCAACTCATCACCGTTACATGGCTTCTCCCAGAGACAGCCAAGCAGTCCACACTGAGTAATTCAGTGTCTCTGTCTATCATTTTCAATCTGAAATTGAGAGGGACATGGATTTCTCTTCTTGTGGAGATTATCTGTAAGGCTTTATGTTCAATCACTCATACAGAAAAAAGAATGAGAAGGAGGCAGAGGAGGAGGAGGAAGAGAAGAAGAAGAAGAAGAAGAAGAAGAAGAAGAAGAAGAAGAAGAAGAAGAAGAAGAAGAAGATATTGTTAACTTTAACAGAATACATCAAATTACCATTGCCAAACTCACTAGGTCTCCCCTATATATGTTCTCACGTGTAAATATTTCATACAGAGAGAGAGAGAGAGAGAGAGAGAGAGAGAGAGAGAGAGAGAGAGATATTAGGGATAAAGGAATACTGGCTTTTGTTTGGTTTTAGACCCTAGTACAAGGAACTGAGGTGACTCTAACCCCCAACCTTGAACTTTCCAGCCTAGGGGCTGGGCTGCCTTTCCCCCCAGAGGCTCCTCCCTGTATAATCCAGACATTTTGTGCTCTCTCTCTCTCTCTCTCTCTCTCTCTCTCTCTCTCTCCTTTTCTCTCTGCATGTGCACCATCTTTCTCTTTCTCTCCCTCCATGGTGATTCTCTTGGCCTCAATCCTTGGGGCCAGTTAACTCATCAGAGAGCAGTGTCCCAAAAAACCTTCCTTTAATATAATCTAATCTGGCTTGGAATGGCTTTTGACTGGTGGAGAAATAACCTATCAGTTTTAGCATGCATTTTAAAATTATTTCTGCAAAGAAACACTTTTCAATACTGTTATATCAGTAGGATTAGTATGATAGGTTTCATGTTTCAAATGATACAAACCAGAAGATGATAGAACAGTATTTTAAAACAACTGATGGAAAACCACCAGTCTAGGATTCTAGAACAAATGAAACCATCCTTCAAGGAATGGAGGCAAAGTAAAGACATTTGGAGGCATTTGTAAGAAGGAAGAATTCAGCAGCAGCAGAATCTATGTGCAAGGAATGCTGCAGAAAGCCATCTAGACAGAGGAAGATGCCATCAGGAAGACATGGGTTTACACAGAGGAACGAGGAGCTCCCAAGATGATAGTGATGTGCTAAGTGTAAAAAACTTTTAAAAAGTAGCTAGATTCTGTAAAAGATATTAGCTGCTTAAAGAGGAGGTACATTTTACAGGTTTATAACATGAAGAATTGAAATAGATGACAGTATTAACATACATTCCATAAGGGGAGAAATGCAAATGTATTGTATACAATCCTTCTGCTGCTCATTTAGGGGTCTGATGGCACTTAAACACAGACTGTGATAACTCTAAGATGCAAGATATACACTCTAACACAGTCCCTAAAACAATGCCCAAATGATCACAGCTACAAACAAAGGAGATCAAGTGAAACTGTAAAAATACCCCTTTGATCCTGAAGAAAAGACAAATTTCAACGTTATGGACTTAAACCAAGTAATATCAATAATCACATTAGATGCTATTGGACCAAACACACTAATGTAAAGCAGAGATTGTTACAGAATAAAACAGGAAAATTGAACTGTATAGGAAATTTGCTTTGGTACTAGAGGGATTGCTTAGTGGTTAAGAGTGCATCCTGCTTTTCCAGAGGACCTGAGTTTGGTCCCAGAACCCATAACCAGGCTACAGCCTCATGTAACTCACCTCTAGGGGATCAGAGATAGCTGACCTCTGCAGACACCTGCACACCCCACCAATTACTGCTGTAGAAGCTTCTTGAAATGTTACATATATGAAAGAAATCTAAATGGAGTCACCGAATCATTGAGGGAATGGGAAAGATGGAGTCCCAACTAGACATTTTTTACCACCAAGTGAAACCATCAGTGCCAGAAATGGGTTACATCTAATTGAGTTGTTGGTCTAAGGGGCCCCATGAAAACCGCTGAACTCAGGTTGTTGCTCCCCACAAATGATGGTAAGGCCTATTGCTTAAGAAAATACCAACATATCTCATTGAACATGGAGAAGTCATGTTGGTGACTAACTAAAACTGTCACCCCTACTAACTAGTGTTCATGGTACTGGAAGGGACTCTGCATGCTACCAGAGGTGAAACATAAACACCAACCCAATCTATAATGGTAACTTGGCTTGCATGATATATTGGTGCAATAGTGCTAATTTAATGGCCACTCCACGATAAAGAATCAGTTCTTAATACTACTTGGTTGGCCAAGAACCTGAGCTTAGGTAGGCCATGGCCGTATGGGAATACCAAATTCTATTGTTGTGCTAAAGGATCATAGCTATAATATGACTCCAAACAACAATCTGCTATACTCATGAGCACTCAGTCAGTGCTTCACTCGGCCATTACCACAGACGCTTCCTTCTGCAGTAAGATGGGAATACAGAGACCCACAGCTGGACAGTGCGTAGAGCGAGAGATTTTGGAATACTCAGCTTTTAATGGATGTCTTCATCAAACTGCTCTCCACAGGGCTCAGGAAACTAGATGGAAGAGAAGGGAGAACAGTTGTCAGAGCCAGAGGGGATGCATGATACCAAGGAAGCCATACATAACAGGGTGTGAACTCACAGAGGTTGAGATAGCATGCACAGGGCTTACACAAGACCAAGTCAGATGGGAAAATGGACACAGGTTCCCATCCATGATCAAGAAGCTGTTTGTAATTGACATCCACTTGCAAAGGAAAACAATCCTCTCCATTGGTGTTTCATTGGGGATGATGACCACACTTAACGTGGGCCAGCAGTAGATGGCCAACACAAGACTCAACTCAAAAGGGTATTTTTGTAGACGTTTTGTGTCACATTGCTTTGGACATTTTTTTCCCTTACTGGCCTTTTTCTTATGTATTATGGTTTACAATTTTGTGTTTTCATTGATTTTGATTTTTGTATATGTGTGTATATGTTTTTTGTTTTTAATTATTTTTTTGCCTGTTTGATTTTTAAAGAGAGAGAGAAAGAAAGGGCATGGAGTTGGGTAGGTGGAAAGGAGAGAGTCTGGGAGGAAGTGGGGGAGAAAAAACAGTGATCAGAGTACAATGCACGAGAAAAAACTTTTTAAAATAAATATCCATGGGAAAAAAAGAAAAGGAAAAATCATACTAATAAATATTATTAATAAGCTACTTTTATTCCGAATTTGGAATTTTTTCCTAATTTATGTCTACTTTTCTTTTTTCTTTTAATTTTATTTAATCTTTTTTTTAATACGCCATGTTTTACCCCCTCCCAGTCCAACCTCTGTCTGTTCCACATCCCATACCTCCTCACCCCCCATCTCCATGAACTCCTCCCCTCCCCCCCCAGACCTCTCCACTCCCTGGAGTCTCTTGAGGGTTAGGTGCATTTTCTCTGACTGAACCCAGACTCGGCAATCCTCTGCTGTATATGTGTTGGGGGCCTCATGTCAGCTGGTGTGTGCTGCCTGGTTGGTGGCCCAGTGTCTGAGAGGTCTCTGGGATCCAGGTTAGTTGAGACTGCTGGTCCTCTTACAGGGTTGCTCTCCTCCTCAGCTTCTTCCAGCTTTTCCCTAATTCAACCACAGGGGTCTGCAGCTTCTGCCCATTGGTTAGGTGTAAATATCTGCATCTGACTCTTTCAGCTGCTTGTTGGGTCTTTCGGAGGGCAGTCATGATAGGTCCCTTTTTGTGAGCACTCCATAGCCACAGTAATAGAGTCAGGCCTTGGGGCCTCCCCTTGAGCTGGATCCCACTTTGGGCCTGTCTCTGGACCTCCTTTTCCTCAGGCTCCTCTCCATTTCCATCCTTGCAGTTCTTTAAGACAGGAACAATTATAGGTCAGAGTTTTTGACTGTGGGATGGCAACCCCATCCCTCACTTGATGCCCATCTTTCTGCCAGAGGTAGGCTCTACAAGTTCCCTCTCCCCACCCTAGAGTATTTCATCTAAGGTCCCTCCCTTTGAGTCCTGAGAGTCTCTCACCACCTGTTGGACCTCCTGACTGCAGGGAGGGGGTGGCACAGCTGCTCACGATTGAGGTCTCTGTGTCTTCATTGCTGCTCCCCCTTGCTGCGCCTGGGCCTGGGGCCGTGGTCATCTCCATGGTGACAGCCCTCGGATCAGCAGCCAAGAGGCAGCCTGTCCATAAGTCCCGGGTTGATCTATGGGCAGGATGCAGGGGTCCGCTTTTGCAGTGGCAACTGTGGCAGCGAGAGTAGCTCCCCGATTTCTCTTTCCTCGCTGACTTTGCCGGTCTACCCTCCTGCACTGGGCGCCATGTTGCTGGGCCAAGCTGGGGCTGTGGCAACTCTGGGCCAGGGCTTGGAACTGGACCCCGACAGTGCGGCACTGGGGGTGTTCTCCCCCTCCTGCTGTTCTGAGGGTGAGAGGGTGGGGTCCGGGGAAGTGGTAGTTTTGGGCCCCATTTTGACCCTGGTTTGGGCCTTGAGGACAAGCCGGAGCCTGGCTCGAGTTCTAAGACCTGTCTTAGTCACGGCCATATAGGGGTGACTCAGCAAGACCTGTTTGGCCCTCCCTCTGCCCTGCTGTTGCTGATGTGGAGCTTTGCTATTGGCCCTGTCAGTTACCCCCTTCCCTGCCTCCTAAGTCATCTCTCCCTATACCTAAGTGCCCACCTCCTTTACCTTCTCTATTGATTTCCAGAGTGTTGTACCAGTTTGCAATCCCACCAGCAATGGAGGAGTGTTCCTCTTTCTCCACATCCTTGCCTACATGTGCTGTCACCTGAGGTTTTGATCAGATCCATTCTGATTGGTATAAGGTGGAATCTCAGGTCATTTTGATTTGCATTTCCCTGGTCACTAAGGACTTTGAACATTTCTTTAGGTACTTCTCAGCCATTCGAGATTCCTCTGTTGTGAATTCTCTCTTTAGTTCGGTACCCCATTTTTTGATTGAGTTGTTTGGTTTTTTGGTAGTTAGCTTCTTGAGTTCCTTATATATTTTGGATATTAGCCCTCTATTGGATGTAGGGTTAGTGAAGACTTTTTCCCAATCTGTAGGTTGCCGATTTGTCCTATTGACTATGTCCTTTGCCTTACAGAAGCTTTCCAATTTCATGAGGTCCCATTTATCAATTCTTGATCTTAGAGCATGAGCCACTGCAGTTCTGTTTAGGAAATTTTTCCTGTGCCTATGAGTTAAGGCTCTTTCACACTTTATTAGATTCAGTGTATTTGGTTTTATGTTGAGGTCCTTGATTCACTTGGACTTGAGCTTTGTGCAAGGTGACAAATAAAAATGTGAGAAATCTGATTTAAATGTATTAAAATAAAAGAATTGGAAGATATACAATGATATCAATACAAGATAGCAATAATTATATTATACATATACTATATATTATTATAACTGTAATATATTATATAGACTATATTATATCAATAAATATTGTCTAATATTATATTTATATATTATAATTATAAATAACATAAATAATTATAATAGCATAATATAAACATTTTATTATAATTATAAATAGTATAAATAATTACAAATAGTGTTATATATTATATGTTATGTATATTATATATAATATGTGCTATTACATATATGTATATATATATAGTATTTTAAAAAGCAAGAATTATAATGTTTACCATAACAAAGGCAGATTTTTTTTTTTTGGTTTTTCAAGACTGGGTTTCTCTTTGTAGCCCTGGCTGTCCTGGAACTCACTCTGTAGACCAGGCTGGCCTCAAACTCAGAAATCCACCTGTCTCTGCCCCCCAAGTGCTGGGATTAAAGGCGTGTACAACCACTGCCCAGCCAAAGGCAGATTTTCTAGGAAAGAGTACTAATAATAATAATTATAATAGGGCTAATTCATTGAAAATATTAACAATCTCAAGTTTTTATACAGTTAATATATAAAACAAAATTTTCTTTGAAACTCACAATACCCAAACCCAAACAAAATAAAAACAGCATGCTGTGTGCCTTAGTCCATTTTGGCTGCCACATCAAACTTCCCGAAGCTGGGAAACAATGGAAATTTATTTCCACAGTTCCAGCGAGGGAAGGTCAACAAGGATGGCAGCCTGGCCAGGTTCTCGGTAGGACCACCTTCATTCTCACACTGCAACCTCACACAGTGTCAAAGGATGAGGCAGGCCTCTGGGTTCTCTCTCCTAAGATCACCAGTTGCACGTATTAGGGCTCTGCCTTCATAAGCTACAGATTCCCAACACAGCCCTTCACCACAGGAATTTGATGGAGGGGACACATATAGTCTATGTGGGATTGATTCTATGCATATAAAACTGTATAAAATGCAAGCTAAAGAGGCAGAAAGTAAATCCACAGTTGTAGTTGTACCAAGCTGGGCAGGAGGTAAGGATGGGCAGAAAAGAATTAACAGAAAACTTTTGTGCTGTGTTCTGGGTACACTCATCATCTTGACTGATGCTGGCTTCGTGGAGTTTGCAAGTATTCAAGCCTGGAAGGTGTTACTTTTAAGTATGGGCTATTTGCTGTGTCTGCTACTCTTCAATAAAGAGTAAGGAAGAAACCCTCCACCAAAGCAACCCACATGAGGCTCTGATGTAATGCTCCAGCAGGTGTGTCACCAGCCTGACGCTAATGAGCTGCATCTGACCAAAGATAGTTATGAATATGGCTCAATACAAAATTGTAAACTTACCTAAAAGTTTATGAGATGTTTTATGATTTTTGAAAATTCATTGCATGGTTTTCTCAAGCTGAGTTTGCAGATGACAGTGTCCCATGGCTGTGCTGACACGTTCAGCATGTCTGGATTCACTCAGCTCTGAGATAGTAGTGATAAACCCTTTTCTCCTTTGGTCCCTATTGTTCAATTATAGAGGATGAAGATGATAGACTAATTACAAGAACTGCATACAAAACGATTCTGATGGTGCTTTTGTGGGTGCAACAGTGTTGGGGTTGAGAAGGGCCTTATGGGAAGTCCTCAGTAATTAGCCCCTTTGGCACAGGTCAGGAAACAGGGTGATTCTTAAGGAATATACTTCTGGCCCACTGTGAGACCGCTTTGCATGTTCAAAACAAATGTAATTCTCCCCCCCCCCCCCAAGGTTTATCTCTTGCCTTGAATGATTGCTGCGCATTGTGAACTCTGCCTGCTCCATTCTGCTCAAAAATGAATCTATGTATGGACTTCAAAGCCTTGACAGCAAAAAAGATGACAGAAGAAAAGGAACCATATTTTGGAATTTCAGCACAGTGGACCTCTTCCTAAGATTTCTATGAAATCATTGGTAAGCATCATTCTGCCTGTGACCAGTTGTACAGCTGGTGATGAAACCGGCTCCTACAGCCTGGTGTAGAGTGCACAATTCCACACCCCTAATCTCAATGGAATGGATCCCTGAGAATTCCATTGTCTCAAGTGCTATAGCAAAACAAAATAAAATGACTGTGTTTAGGAACTGGTTGGTCAAAGCAGCAACTGATGCAGAGAGATGCCTGTCTAATGAAGTCTAAGTGTGCTTCCATGTCATAGACATGACAGGGGTCAGGGTAGTGCCCTTAAACAAGTATTGAATCTGTGAGATGGTAATAATATAATATACATGAGTCAGTTTATTTATGAAGAAAAGAAGTTCAGTCAGTAAATAACCTTAGAATTCAGAATTACAAACTGCACAGTGAATGCTCTTACAGAAGTCCTCTGAACTAGATCATCGCATGGCAAACCTGTGTGTGATCTCTCTCCCTCTCTGTATAAAACCACCAATAGTCAATATTAGGGCTAAACTATAATGATATAATTTAATTCATCACCTTCCTGAGGCTCCTCTTGTAAACACCATTAAGGTATTGACATTTTTATTCTCTTAATATCATAAGCATATGACTTTTAGGCTTAAATACTTGTGGGTATATTCAGGTAGGGCATAGGGACAAACCATACTGAAGCCATCATGGAAGGTGAACTTGTCTGTCTTTATGACTGACAGTAATGGGCCATATTAGGTTATCTTCAGTTTTTCCCCTTATAATCTATAATCAGAATGCTTTAAGGTCAGTAAGAAGAATTCTTAGTGCTCCATTATTGGTCTCTTGTCACTTTCCCACAGGTTATTTGAGTCAGCAGTAAAGATGAAAACCCTCTCAGTTGCACCAAGATGGCCATGATTGGACTGTATCATTTATACGAAGACACAAGGCTCTCCTTGTGCAGTGAGAATTGAGCTTGAGCCTTTAGGATGGTATCCATGGCAACGAGCCTGGAGCTTGTCTCTATCCAGGTGCTAAATCAATACTTGTTGAATAGCTGATTGATCTCTGAAGAATACTATTCTTTCAACTACTTTTTAAAAAGTAGTTATCACTCATCTGTGCATCTGATAAATTTTTTGTTAAAATGCTTGTCCTGGTGAAATGGCTTAGCATTTAAGACTTTGTACTGCTCTCACAGAGGATCCAGTTTCAGTTCCCAGCATGCACTTGAGGAGGCTCACAACTGCTTGAAACTAAAGCTCAAGGGATCCAATGTCCTCTTCTGAACTACCAGATACCCTCATTCACACACATAACCCCCCATATATATAAACATTGAAAATTATTTTCACATTTATATGCACTTATTTCTCATGATAATTCCACTTTTGTTTTGGGGACTTCAATGAACCCCACTTTATAGGTAAGGAAACTGAGTCAGAGACACTAAGCAATTTTCACTAACAGCTAATGACAAAATTTGCATAATCTTGTAATACTGATATTTTTCTATGCCTCTGCCTCATTCATTCATTCAGTCTTAAAATAAGACTGTTGTTAAGTCTAGGTCATTACAATATAAGAAGACTCAGAACAGGATAGAGTTTCTATTTTGCACATCTTCCCAACTAATGTCATGAATCAATATAAGCCAAAGACAGAAATGATGATGGTCCAAGGAAATTGAATTGTGTGTGTGTGTGCCCATGTGCATGCGTGTGTGAATGTGTGCGTATGTGTACATGTGTTTGTGTGTTGTGCACATGGACATGTGTGTGCCTGTGTACCTGAATGGGCACAAGGAAGAGAGAGTAGTACCCTTAGAGCAATCTCAGGATACTACTGTGAATGACTCTTATAGGAAACACACGAATAAATCTCTCCTGACATTTAAAAAGTTCTGTTCATGTGGGGTGATGGCAGTCCCCTGAAGAAGGTTAAAAATGTAACTCTTGCAGCTGAGACCAAGTATTTAGCATTCAAGAACAACTTCTGACCCTTGAGATTTAAAGTAGTGATTGGCGACTGTACATTCAACCCAATTTTGCTTTTCTGTAACATTAGCTGTGACGGTGTTTGGACTTTGAGAAAGCACAATTAGGGTGAAAGCAGACACAGTGGTCCTGATGAGTATCCCACTTGCTAAAGAGTTTGTGGGCAAATTTTCCTTAACAGAGATGGTTTGATTCTGTTGATGGCATGACTTCAATAATGAATAATTCAATAAAGCAGGCAGTGATCGCTGGAGACAGAGAAAGCATCTTTGAATTCCTGTTTCTTTTATGGGCCATTTGAAAACAGCCACCTCTATACAGAGACCTCTAGAAAGGAAAAATGAGCCTGTTCTTAGGCTAATGGGGAATAATATGTGATCACCAAGGTCATTTTTCTTGGAAGCCAGAGATGGAGCTCACCTAGCTGACTCTCCTGCATCCTTGCTCTCCTGTGAGGGACACTTGGGTGGTCTCCAGTCTAGGGATCATTATCCATTCACTCAAGGCAGTGCTTGTTGCCAGTGTGGGGCCATGGGAGGAATAAGCAACTGAAATCTGGCAGGTCATCATCACCTGCCCAGCATGAGAATATTCTGCCTTGAGAATTCCAAGATGTTCATGGCCTGATGGTCAATAGGGACTACACGCTGTTAACCAGGAGTCCTAAAGTCTTCTCCAAAAATTCGAGAACTGAAAGCTCCATTCTCTAGCTGCCCCTCTCTAAGTCACTACTAACTCTTTGAAGTGATTTCCTTGCACTTTGCTCCTCACAGGGTTGAAAATACACATATCTTCATGCAGGGGTGTCAATGATAAATGCCTTTGTCTCTGCCTGCCCATTGCTTCAGCTTTTCAGAAAACCCAAGTTCTCTCCTTCTGGAGTATTTAGGAACCTTTAAGTGGGCTTGGCACTAGAGGTTTTCCCTGGTCTCGTGTAGGAAAGGCATGTCTATGTTGTCCTTTGAGCAGCTGTGCCTCTCACGAGCAGCAGTGCTTCTCAGTTGCCACCCAAGCCAAACTGTCCAACCAACAACTTTATTTCTTTTCTCTGGCCTTTTTATGCTTTCTTAGACAAAAAGTTCTTTAGAAAATTGCCTCAGAGATAAAATGTTACATAAAATGGGAGTTACAGAAGGATATTGATATTGAAACACTTCAAAGCAGTGTTTCATCCTAATGTGCTCATTATAAGTTCAAAGCAACAGTTTTTACATGGCCTTGCCTTATCATAGGGCACACCTGAGGCATTATCCTTGGACTTAAATGTTTTTCCTTGAATACAAAGTTGTCCTAAGCCTATTTCTCTTTTTAGTGTGATTATGAAAGCTCATTTTATTTCTTAATGTGCAGCCTTTACTTACTATATGAGGAATGGGTATGTTCTATTCTTGATTCTAACTTCATTACATCTTTGCAGCAAAGCAACTAAGACAATCTCTTAAAACATTCTTCCTAGAAGTATTTGAATTAAATCAAGAATTCTATAGAATCATTAATTCATCTGAACAGCATAAGTTAATTAAAGTTCATCTTGATCTGCAGGAACTCTGATCAATAAGGTGGGCTAATGCCCAGGGATTATTATATTAATAATGACAGGAAAGGCCTATCAGCTGTAAGAAGCAATCTTGAGACAAAGTCTCTTTGGGACCTTGCCTCTCAGAGCTCACCCATCACAGACCATGCAAAAGTGGTAAGCCTCTTCCACGAAGTCCACCTGCTAGCCTTAACCTATCCTAGATGGCTCCTGACAATAAAATATTAGTATTTATAATCTTTTCCATCAAACTCCCCAAATAATAATCACTAAATACTTCCTACCTGCCTCCTGTAATTTAAATCAACTTACCTTTCTAGTATTAACCTACCTTTTCTTGATGTCCCACTGGATCATATATCCATCTCTGCTCTAGCATTCACTCATTCATTCATTCATTCATTCATCTGATGTATTCATTCATAGCAATTTTTTATTGAGTGCCTGTTAGTCCCTAAGGCATCACACTACATGGCAAGCATTGTTGGCATCTGTAATCTCTCCTTGTAGACTGTGAATTACACATGAAGTATTACCTTTTGAAGATAACGATGGCTAATTGTACTTATCAACTGATTGAATTAAGGATGCCCAGATATCTGAGGAACCATTATTGATGAATATCTTAGAAGAGATGAATATCTGAGTTACTAAAGATGGGTAAAGATGTACTCTCACCAGATGGACTCATCATCCCACATGCCAGTGACCAGGCAGAACTAAACAGGGGGTGAAATCTTGTCCTGGGTTGGGAGATCCATTTTCCCCTGCCCTTGGTTATTGGAGCTTCTGGTTCTTGGCTTTTAGATTTCACAGTAGTCCTGCATACTTCCTGTACCAGCCTGGTTCTCAGGCCTTTGTCCCTGGACTAGGAGTTACACTATTAACTGTAGTGTTTTTCTGTCCTTCATAGCAGGACTGAATTATAGTCCTGGCTTTCTGGTTTGTGGATCATGGTGATAGAAATTTTCTCTCCCTTGGTGACACAGATATAGGCCAGATTAGAAAAATTAAAAGTAGATAAAGGCATGTTCATTAGGAGGCAGTTCTTGGGTGGGTTCACTGATCTTACAGGTAGAGGTCAGTGAAGTCACACATCCAGGCTTAAGCAAGGAGGGTTTATAGAGCTTAGGAGAGGAGTGATGACGTGCCACCTAGGAGCTGGAATAGCGTCCATACATGGTTAAAACTGATGTCTTGGGCAGGCAGTCTTGGGTTCACCAGAAATACTAAGTGATGGTGTATTAGCTCAGAGTTCTTTCCAAGCAGGTTGGAGAGTTTTCTTTGTGCTGGTGGGGTTGGAGGAAGGAGAGCAGGTGAGGTTTACTAGCTTGTGCAGGGGATGAGCAGGGGTTCAGCCTAACACATGGGACTTAGCTTCCATAACCATAAGGGTATTTTCTTTAATTTTCTCCTCTGATATATCTATGCATATCTCATTGCTTCTGTTTCCCTGAAGAATTCCAATAAATGAGAGACATAATTGGAATTTTAAAGCGAGACTGATGCATAGAAACCAAGTTCACTCTTGGAAGCAGAAAACATTTTCTAGGAAGAAAAAGAAAAAACCCACAGCTGCACCTAGGAAGAGAGAGAGATTCCAGACTTGTGCTTTGCTGGGTAATGAGTGTGGCTCATTGTCTCGTGGCTGGAACGATGTATTGGAATTGACATAGCCATCTGGACTTTGGTTTCTCTGTCTGGATGTTTAATGACTTTATGAGTCCGGAATGGCTAGAGTGGCCATCAAGGTCCTGGTCAAAGAGCCAACCAATGCCATCTGCATATGGCTGTGGGTGAAAGTCAAGCCTATAAGTTATACTGAGGGCTCTCATGCTGCCAGGGGTTCAGTCCTGACCATTTATAAGTCATCCCCCTGACAGATGAGCAGCGCATATTATATAAGTTCTGTCTAGTAACCTGATGAATAAGAAACCTTCTGGCCAGCCTGGACTGTTCAGAATAGAAAGACAACCCGCTAGGATTTGCCCACATCTCAAGACCTTTGTTTTGAGTGCTCTGGTTTTTGTTCATTTTTTTTTAGTTTGTTTGTTTGTTTGTTTATTCATTCTACCTGCTTCATCATTCCCGGGCCTACTAATAGAGTCACGATCTCTGTCCGTGGCTTTTCATCCTATATCTTATTTCCTTACTCATCTGGAGTTGCCTTCTTCCAGTCCCTCCCTCTCCTTTTCATTACTTTCATCTTTTAAAGGTTCACTGAGATAGGATTCAGGCTGTTTGGTGGATAATGAAAAGACTAAGGTGGACTGATTCGCCGTGTGTATGTGTGTGTGTGTGTGTGTGTGTGTGTCTGTCTGTCTGTCTGTCTCTGTGTGTGTGTCTCTGTGTGTGTGTCTCTGTGTGTCTGTGTGTATTGAGAATTTACCATGGGTCAGACACTAGGACTCACATATCTCGAGGGTAGGAGAAGAGAGGGAATGGTTTCATATGGAGTATGAAGCAGGTATCAAGAAAGACAGCAAGGGAGGTAGATATCGGCCAGGTCATTCAGCAACTGGAAGCCATCTTGACCTTTGGCTTGGGACTTGGGGTAGGTAAAGCATGGCAGCATGTACTGAGGAATGGCTTGTTTAGACTTGCATTTTAGGAGTCTTGAGCTGTGAGCAGTATGCACTGTAGACCAGAGGTAAGAAAGATGAAGAAAGGAAGAAAAGAATTGGAGAACATGAGGTGTCTGTTCCTCTGAGCAGCTGAGGTAAAAAGGCAGGTGGTAGTGAGCATAGAAGGAAATGCAAATATTAAGGGTGTGAATATCATTTGTTTTTGGAGGCCCACTATGAGGACTGATCTAGAAGGCTCCAGCATGAAGAAACTCCTTCTCCAATGTCAATGATTCTCAAGTCTCTACAGTGGAAAAAGGAGTGGACACTAGGAAGCATAATGTGAATCACTGTCCATTGTAAAACCAGTCTTCTGAAGTTTCACAAAAGTTGAGTGTTGAGATCCGTGGAGAATCATGCAGAAATCCCAGATTATAAGAATGCATCAAGGTTTTGGCACAGAAGGGAAGCAGAACTGAGGACAGATGATGAGACATGGACTCATGGGCTATGGGACAAGGAGCAAATGCTGTTCTGGAAATCACAAGCAAAGCACTCTTTGGAGGAGATGCTTTGGGAGGGCCCCTTGGTCATGTTGATATACGTCAGGAACCCACCTTTGTGACAGTGGGAACACCCTTACTGAAGTCAGGGTTGTGGTTTGAATGTGTTTGGATACCTGGTTCCTACCTAGAGGCAGTCCTTAAGGCAGAGCCTTGTTGGAAGAAGGGTCCCTAAGAGTGGGCCTTATGATTTGTTAGCCAATCCCTGCTTCCTGTCCTTGGGCTACTTTCTGAGTGCAGAAACAATGGGACTAGCCACCTCATGCTCCTGCTACTGTGCCTGACTGTACTCTCAACTCTAAAACAAGATGATACTTCTTTACATAGCTGCTTTAGTCAAGCACTTCATCCCAGCAATGAGCAAAGTAACAAATACATTTGGGATCTCCATAACCTCTAAAGGAAAACTTAGTCAAACTCAAGTCATAGCTCTGTGTTGCCAGAGATGGAGCATCAGGGGTCTTCATCTTGGAGGATGTCACTGTTTGATATGTCTGGCTGTGCAAATGTTGGAATGACAACGTGAGTTTGAATGGGCTGGGAGGTACCCTCTGTGAGAGGACAGCAGCTTCATGGAGAGCAGGTGACTCTGTTGATCTTGGGAATAGATGTACCTTTAGGGAATAAGGGTGTTGCTCTAGAGCAATGGTTCTCAACCTTTGATACATGACCCTTTAATACAGTTCCTCATAAAATTATCTTGTTGCTACTTTATAACTGAATTTGCTGTTATGCATTGTAATGAAAATATCTGATATAACGATATCTGATATGTGACCCCTATGGGGGTCGAGACTCACAGGTTGAGAATCACTGCTCCTGAGGTTTTATGTTGGTGACTATGAGGTAACTCCAGCAACCTGTGAACTGTCTTGGAGTTAAGGGAAAGGCAGCTCCCTCAGGTTCTGATATCTGTTCCTTCTCTACCCTGTATCAGGTAAATCTAGAACAGGGTTCAAAGCAAGATGGAGATGACTGAGTACGGCAGATGAGAAGCTGGCTGGGCCCATGGGTGAGATGCCCTAGTACTCTTGACAATATTTAGGGAGAGTCTGTTAGAGCTTTGTGAGAAGGAGCAAAGATTAGGATCACATGACTACTAAAACAAAATAAAACTAGGCTCTAAAAATGAAGATCTATTGTCCTCTGGGAAAACTAGCTTGCAGATATTACAAGACTTAAGGTGATAAGAAGATATTCTCACCTTGTATGTGTCATCTCATGAAGTCACAACAGAATATTGTAGATACAGAGATGAAGGGAGGAGCTTAAACAACTAGAACATCATTTCTCAGATTTCTGGAGGCTGGAAATCAAGTTCAAGGTTACAGCATGGCCAAACTCTGGTGAGAACCATCTTCCTGCCCCAAGACTGCCATTTTCTCCGTGTGTCCTTTCATGACTGTTCCTAGTGTCTGTGTACCTAGGGAGGGGAAGCCAGCTCTGTGGAACCTCTGCTGATCAGAACACTAATCCTATCAAGAGCTTGTGACCTCATATGACCCTATCACCCCCAAATACCACCATCATCTCTTACTCCAGCTTCATCATATGAATTTTGGGACCATAAATTTGGTTCACGTCCCCACCTGAGGGAGGCCTTACAGAGCCATGGCATCTTAGCTACTGGAACCACTTGTGAAACTGGAATTGTGCTCAGCTGTATGTCTTTCACACAAGCAAGGATTCTTGGGATTGATGGTAGAGGCCTTTGAGGATTTTCAGCCTAAGGAGGCAGAGTACAGCCCAGAATCAGTATGGATAGTGATATGATAGCAGAGACTCATACACTGATGTTTCCAGCACTGGATACTGCAGTCCTATTAAATCTTACAGCTGTTTTCTAAGGTGTGCATCATGATCTTCATGCAATAGACAATAAATAGACCTTGGGGGCAGACCATAGTCTGCCTAGCTAATGCACACATTCTGTTCCACTTGAAGCTTGGAATCAGATTTAGCTTAGGTGACTTAAATGCTCAGGAGTAAACCAAGACTGGAAGGACCATGGTCCTACACTTGGGGGCCAGTTCATCTGTGTTTGAGGGCTGGATAAACCCAGGACCTTCTGCTGGGACCTGCAGTCTCTCCTCTCTGGTGCCATAGCTGATTAGCTGTATGGTGTTTGTCCAGATGAAACCCAGGAGGAGGGAAAGAGTTTGTTCCAGGTAGCCAAAGGGAGGCAGTATACAGAGCACTTTGTTTACCAGAGCCCATTGATTAATCCACATGAGCTCTGTCTTCCACATTCAGGTCTGTAGGACGCTGGGTTTGACACAGTTCAAGCGAACTTTGCTCCTGCAGAGGGTGATCTGCTCAGTGTCCTTCAGCATGTGCATGGAAATGATAACAAATCTAAGTCTTTACCGAAGCATATTGTATAGTGGATCCCTTTGGTGGGAAAGGGTCAGCTGTCAAATCACACACACAGAATTTGACTTGCTCCAAGAGAGGGCTTGATATGAAATTAGTGGATTTGTTAACAGAGACCCCCACAAAATACAGTTGACCACATTCCCACAGGAGGGAATGGCACACAATTATCCTTGATACCATGTGTGTTATCAGGCTATGAGCTCATGTGACACTTTGCAGAATGTAGACAGATGAGGTTCTCAGCTCTGAGGACAGCAAGCCTCACTGAGACTGATGCACAGCATTGAAGTTCAAACACAGAGGTCTTCCATGGTTATTGGAAATAGCCATCAGGATAAAGGCTAATAATGGCTGTTTGCTTTGAGGGTGTGTTTAAGGAGATGAAGAATAATGGAAGAATTATCTTGTTGACTTCAAGGGAAAATAATGTATGTATGACTTGAAGGTCTCAGAGCCAACAGGGTTGTGTTAAATGTCAAGTTAAAGGACAAATACCTCATGTTAATAAATGCCATCTCTGTAAAAATTCCATAGAATTCTGCAGTGGGCTCAATGAGACATGAGGTTTCTGCTTTGCTGACCAGATTACTTCTCTGGGGCAAAGTGAGCCTCCTTAAAGCTGAAGCTAAGCATTGAGGTAAACACTCTAGCCAGGGATAAGAATGAGACACATGGGCTGGGGAAATGGCTTAGTTGGTGAAGTATCCTAGAAACATGAGGACATGAATTGGATCCTAGCAACCATGAAAAAGATTAAGGCATGGTGGTACATGCTTCTAGTCCCAGAGCTTGGGAAGTTGAGGCAAGAGAATATCTGGGACTCATTGTCCAGCCACCCTAAACAAAGTGGTAAGCTCAAGATCCCCGTGAGAGACTCTGTCTTAAAAAATAAGGTAGATGGCTTCTGAAAAGCTTTACCAAGATTGGCCATATACATGTTCATATAGATACATGTGTACTGATATATGTGCTATCACACATGTATGAACATACACATTTTGACATGTGGGAAGCCGCCTGAGCCGCACCCACATTCGCCATTACAAGATG
>JADRCH010000112.1:2239339-2342751 GCA_019843965.1 Rhynchomys soricoides
ACTGCAGAAGGATCCTTTGTGTGCCGCGTTGTTCTTGCTGGCAAGACGGTAGCGCGGGACATTGACACACATATGCACACAAATAATTTCAGAAATGAATCAGCAGTGCTTTACACACACACACATACACATACACACACACATACAACTGTTGTACTAATAGCCTATGACATTCTAAAATGCCTCTTTCATTCTTCCTTACTTCTATATCATCTTTCTACATGGTTTGAAAAATCAACTTGCACTTGAACTTACATCTGATAGATGTGCCACACCTCCAAGTTATATTGTGTGACCTCAAAATAGTCATGTGCACCATTACCTGTTAGGTCAATCCTTATTTCAAAATCCATCCACATTTTAAAGCACAGGCAGGGCTGACAACCTCAGACCTCACTCCAGCTGAGCTGTAAGAGACAAAGGGAAGGAAATACTCTTGTTCTTTAGGGCTCACTGGCTCAGGAAGACATACAGATTCTGTGCATCATGGTGGACTTTGTTCCTGTGGACTCTTTGGAACTGGAGTCATTACTATTTTTAAAGCTCAGTGGAAAGGTACTGGCATATGTCCCATACATACCTCATGTGTGCACACCCTGGCTCTGACTTTTGGGGGAGTTTGGATGGGACCTCATTATAATTCTGAAGGAGCCTGGATCCCAGGTTGGCAGGCTATCTGGTTAGAAGTCCAAGTGACTCATTTCTTGTCTTCCCTTTCCTCATATCTTTCCTCTGTTCCCTCTTTTCCAGCTTGTACCAGTTTTTTTTTTCCCCTCTGACAAGCAGCAACTTCAGAGAGGAAGGTTTTGGTCTAGAGTTAGAGCTGATACAGTCATTGGAGGCTTAGACTTTTTAAAACCTACTTTTAACAAGGGTTTTTAAATACTTTAACTTCCCTTTTGGCCCACTGCCCACCAGAGGTAGTGGAAATGACAGGTTAATAGGGCAAAGGAGAACATGGACCCATTTAGAAATAGTTCTTTGGAGGGAATCCAGTCTGCATTGTTAGGATATCAGCAGCTCAATTCACATGAATCAGCATCAGTAGCTCAATCCACTTGCAAACACCATTCACGAATCAGCAATGGCAGTTTGATCTAGAAGAAACCTTGAGGCTCTGCTAATCAGCCCAAGTCCACCAGAAATTTTTTGGTACATTTTTTTTTTTTTTATATATGAAGTCACAACAAACAATGACTGGCAAACAGTGGTAAGGTTAACCAATACCACATAGCAAAGACTAGCATTAACGAAGCCCAATGATGACTAGCAAAGAGTGGCAAGGTAAACCAATATCATACAGCATTGTCCACTGTCTGTTGGGTTATATTTATACCCTTTCCAATATCATGTGTTCTCTCAAGAGGCCACTCTAGCAAAACATCTCATGTCCCTTTTCCAGGCTGCTTTCAGCAAAACATCATGCATCTGTTTTCAGCAAAACATCCTTCCATGTGTCTGTTTTAGCAAAAGCATCTTCTCATATGACAGTTAAAAAAAAAAATCACATGACACAATTGAATCTCCAAGAAACCCAAAATGTTCACTTCAAGTCACCATGGTTCAGAAGGCCTGACTATAGGAGCATAAGGCAGCTGGTCACATTGCATCTGCAGCCAAGAAGGTAAAAGAGATGAATGGTAGTGCTTGGATCTCTTTCTCCTTTTTACACAGTCTAGGGCCCAGGCTATGGAATCGTGCTGCCTACATTTAGGTGGGTCTTCCCAACTCAGTAACCCAATCTTTTCATTCCCCACAGACATGCTCAGAAGTTTGTGTCTTTAGTGGTTCTAGATCTTGTCAGGTTGACATTATCAACCACTGAACAGTATTACCTTTACAGAGGTGGGTTGGGTGATTTGGGGAACTCTGGGTATGGTCTAGGGTCTCACTGAGGCCTTAGCTCCTTATGTACCTTCCCCTCCATGACTAATACTATCCTTTTAACTTTGGACAGTCATCCAACTCCAGAACCAGGCCTCTCAGTGATCATGGGTTTGACACTCTGGTCTCCTAAATCTGAGCAGGTTGACAATCTCAAATCTCTGGAGGGTCTCATAACTAGAGCCTGAAAGGGCAAAGAAATTTGTGTTTCGACCCCACTCCCAGAGCTAACATGGCCTTGCTGATGTGTAGGCAGAGCAGGTCGATGTTATTAATCTTCAAGGACTGAGAGAAAAGACAGCTATCCACTAACACTCACCACCTACCATACCTTGTCCTTGCTTGGGGCTCAAATCTAGCCTTACAGGATCCCTGCTGCACTGAGGACAGATGATGTTGGAATGTGATAGATATGTTGTGACTCCTTCTGTAGTGAACCAACCCCCAACTCATGGGGTATTTGTATCTTTCAGTGAAACATCTGTTCTTTTGTGCCTTGATTACTTCATCACACAGAGAGACACCTAAGTGTGAATTTACACAAATCTAGACAAACAAAATAAAACCTCACATACCATTTGGATAGTGTATATTTTAGACACTGTTATGACATCTGATTCATCACTGAAAAAAAAACATGTTTCTAAGAAAACAAGCTTGCAAATGTCAAAACTGGGTTCTGTTCTCCCTGTAGGTTCATTACAAACAATTTCATTAACTCGATGAAATAATGTTGTCAAGATTACTTCAAATAGTCTAAAGTGCTATTTCTTTGAATCTACCATGTAAGCATCTGTGAAATCTCAAGAATGAATCATGGCATGTCCAGCCAAGATGAGCCAGGAGTCTTTCGAAAAGAGGCCCAAGTTCTCAGTCCTGATGCGTATAAGTTTCCTAACAATGCTGTTAAACTGGCCATAAACAGAGAGGCTATAAACTACATATGTTTAATAGGTTTCTGTTCTTAAGGTCAGAAGTCCCGTGTGAGTTACCTGAAGTATAATTGATAAGTTATTTTCTCCGCCAATGAAATGAGTCAATTCAAGCCAGATTAGAATATATTAAAGGCAGGTTTATTGGGAAGCTGCCTTCTGGAGAGTTCACTGGCCCCAAGGACTGAGGCCAGGGAAGTCACCATGGGGAGAGAGGTAGGGAGGAGGAAGAGAAAGAGGAGGAGGAGGAAGAGGAGGAGGGAGTAAGAAGACCCTGGATTATATAGGGAAGGGTCTCTGGGGAAGGACAGCTCAGTCCCTAGGCTGGAAAGTTCAGGGTTGAGGGCAGGGTATGCCAGGTAGAGACTGAGGGATTCTGGGAGAACTTGGAGGCCAGGTCTGCTTTGATATGTAAAATATATACCTCAGTCTCTTGTACCAAGGTCCAAAACCAAGCAAAAATGATTTGTTGACAGAACTGTTCCTTTCCAAAATTTCAGGGGAGAAATGAGTCCTTGCTTTCTCTGACTTTAATGGCTGTCTGCATCTCTCCTGCTCGCCTGTGTCCAGCTTAAGGCTGGCAAAGGTAAGTTGAGTGCTTCTCCTCTCCTCACTCCCACTCCTCCTTCAGGTGATTGGATGGAGTTCACCTGGCTACTTCAGGCCTCACCTCTTCTCAAGGTCCACTCCAGTAGTTTAGCTGCACCGGTTACTGGTTACTGTAATTCCCTCTTGTGATGTGGAACAGCAGCAGCTAGTCCCAAGACTAGGGGTGGATTTGCAGCCCTTGCTGAGGCAGACTTGCTTTTAGCTGTGTGACCCTGAGTTCCTCCTTTAGCTCACTCTCCTGCTTTCCAGAAGAGTCTGATCTCTTCTGTTCCTATATTCTCAGATGTAAAACAATTCTGGCGAGTTGGAGCAGAAATATTTAAAGCCCAGGAGACCTTGGCTTGTTTGAAGAGGACTCTGAGTTCAAAGAGGTGAGGAAGGGTGGGTGACAAGGGATTACAGGTCACAAGTGCCAGTCCTGGGCCTGAGAAAGGCCAGGAGCAGGATCTGTTGCATGTATGGCTTCCTTCACTTCATAGCTGCAGCAAGTGTGATCTCTTTCACAGGCTACCTTCTGGAGGTGGGAAGGCAGCCCGGGTCAGTGTGTGTGTCAGTGGCAGTTGGCAGTAGGTGTGTGAATCTGGACAGTCTGTAATGTGTGGTAATATACAGTACTCCAACCCAGTCAGCTCCAGAGCAGCAGTGCTGGCCGTGCATCTGTCACACAGACCCACACACAGTGAACATTTAGAACAACTCTGGGGTTCATGTAGGGCCACAGAAGCTTCACCTGGGGACTACCTTACTTTTAATTCTGTATATCTGGCTGTTCCCCTACCCCATGTGCAAAAAAAAAATCATTCTTGGCTGAAGTTGCTGTTTGACTTTCTTACATTTCCTGTACTGACAAATAGTCATTTGGCAGAAAGCGGAAGCTCTCAGCAATCCTGCTGACTCTGGTGTGATTTTTTTTTTACTCTTGCTTGTTGACACTACAATCTGCAGCATGGACAGGTCCTTTTTGTTTACAGTAAGGCTCAACTACTCATTTTAATTAGATTCTCGTCTTTAGACATCAGCAGAGCACATCTGCACTGGGCAATGTCTTTTCTCAGAACATTAATCAACTCATTAAGTCGTTCCTTCCAATTCATGGGACCCCATTAGAGCCTCTCTAGAGGCCCAGAGAGTTAAGTAAGGTGTAGTGTTCACTTCCAAAAACCTTGAGTCATTGGTTTAGGACTCTTGTCCAGGGGTTGAGGAACATCTTCTGTAAGACTTCAGGCCATTTTCCAGTGCTTCAATCTTGCTTCTCACACTTCAAGAGCTAACTAACTTATAGTTAGTGGGTAGAGGTGCTTTAGATTAGAATTTCTCTGTGGCAATGGGTCATGGAGATCGCCTAACCCATCTTTTCTCCATGGCTAGTACTTCTTCTGATGCCTTGTCTAAGTCAGTGGTCGTTGGGCTTTGATGCACATGAGGTGCACATGGCAACTTGTTAAAACTGTCATGGGCTCTCCATTCTGACCCAGCAGTTCTTGTGGGAGAGGTCAGGAATTGCTAGCTCTAATAAGCCCCCAGTTGGTCCAGCACTGTTGCTGATACTACTGACATACATGTCCTAGCAGCTGTGCAAGGAGAAGCTCCGGCAGGTTGTGGGAAGAAGACCCAGGTGTATCAAGATGCTTCAATCCTGAAGACATTTGGCCCAATGGCTGCTCATGAGAGATCCAAGCAGTAGGTAGGAAGAAGAGGTAGGGTTGAGTTAGTAGAGTCTCATGTCAGCACTGTGGAAACCTGGATTCCACACGCTGTTAAATAGAACACCCTCTGAACGACAGTTCTGCCCACTGCTTAAAGTCTCCCTTTAAAGTAATAATTGCTGAACAGACTGCTTTTTCAGTGCTGGTCAGAGCCTTCTTATGAAATCTAAATTCCTTTAAGTTCATCTGCATCTTTTGCTTCTTGTCCCCTCTGGACATGTTTAGCTGGCAGATATGGAAACTAAACCTCATTTGAAAATGTAATATCCTCACAAAATCACCTCCAAAGTAGGTTCAATTGTAATCGACTTCATTTTCAGAAATATCTTAAACATAGACCAGGGAGCTGGCTCGATGCGTAAAGGTACCTGCTGACAAGCTTGATGACCTATGTTCCGTCCCAGGGGGCCTACGTGGTAGAGAAGGAGAACCGAATCCTACAAGTCACAGCATGTATGCATCTGTGTGTGCGTACCACATATATAAAATAAGTTTTAAAAAGAAATATCTTAAAACTATTTTGTAACCTATGGCTTTCACTGGGAGAGATGTCTCTGGGTTTTGTGATCTATCTGCACTTACTGCTTCTTGTGAAGTTTTGGAAGCAGATAGACCTTTGTCATGTTGCTAGGGAGAGATGATTATAACGGAACGAAGTTCTTCCCCAGAGCGACTTTTAGCGATAATTCTCAAGAATTATGTACAACACATCCATAGCAAAGCAAAGCATTAAGCATTTGTAGAGGATTCTCTCTCCTCTCTCTCAGAAATGTCTCACCATGCACCCGAAGTTAAGCTCACAATGTTTCTCTTTCCACCTTCCCAGCCTGGCCTGGGATTAAAAGCACAGGCTAGCACTTCCCAGTACATATGCTGATTTTTAAATCTGCATAAAATGTGATTTAAAAGTAGACTTGTAAGGATACAAATATTGCTAGAACCTTCTGTTTGCTTAGAGTTATTCTTTTCCTGTGTCTACCTGGAACTTAAGGTCTGGTTTGCTCTTCACAAAATTGGACACATATTTTTGGAACAAGTGATATTTAATGATTAGGAAAGGGTAGAGCAGTGACAGGAGACAGGAGGTGGACAGGGTGCCTTCACCGGGAGACAATGAGTGTGCAGTGCACACAAGGGTGCCTTAACCGAGCAGAGTGAGTGTGCAGTGTGCACACTTGGCCTTGGGCTGGTCGTCTCTATCACTACTCTTCTTTTTTATACATGAAGACTCTGATGGAAAAGCAGAATCCTGGAGCGGGAAGATGTTCAGAGAATTCAGGAATGATTTGGAGACATGATTGGAAATAAACAGAATAAACATTAGACAAGAAGAGAGAACTTTATAGAACTACTTCAGCTCAGTATCATGCCACACAAACATTTTAGAAGTTATAGATTATTAATTTGAAGCTGGTTTTAGTATCTAGTATTTTGTGAATATTATTTTAATCGATAGTTTTTTTTTTTTCATTAAGAGTAATTCTAAGTATGTCTTTAATCACAGTACTTGAGAGGCAAAGGCCTGCCTCATATCTCTATGAATTTGAGGCCTTTTGGTCTACATAATGAGTTTTAGACCAACCAAGGCTATACAATGAGATCCTATCTCAAAACACACCTGGTAATTCTAGATTTGCAAAGTCATCTCTCCAAGGCATTATACAATTGTCTGGAGAGCAAGAGGAAGGAGGCAGGATTCCTTAGTTGCAGTAAAGATTTTCTTAATTCCCTGCTGGCTCATTGTGAAGTCGCTTTATTCCTCATTTTTGTTGTTTGAAGGCCATAGCTGAAGCAGGATGCTACTTCCTGGCTCTGCAGACTGAGTGGCTGTGCTGGTATCCCTCCCCATTAGAGCTTTAACTGCTCACTGATCCCTTTCTTCTCAGCTCTCAAAGAATAAATTGCAACTGCCCACATGTTCAGGGACTGCTTTCTGACTCCCAGCAGGATGACAGGACGCAGTTATTCATGCTCCATTCATTATGAGGCCCAGCAAGGCCAGAGGTGTCTCAGATTGAATTGTTAATTCCTATCTCAATGCAAAGGAGCAACCTGGGTGTGAATTTTGCTTATTAAAGAGAAGAGAAAGTTTCTAGTGCCAGCCCAGGGGAAAGTGACAATAGAGACACTTTGAAGAGTGGGCCAGTAGACAAAGATGTCCTCACATCCACTTTTACTTTCTTAAATGTCTTTGCCATCTTTTCTGTTCTTTCCCCTGCCACGGAGTGCCTACTGAGCTTCGAGGCTCATGTCAAAGAGGTCCATTGTCTCTGAGATGATGCCAGCATAATTAAACATACTATCATCACCTTAAAAATGTCACAAGTATCTCTAGGGTATGGTGGCAGTGACTTTGTTGCTCTATGCTGTTTGTGTCGGGATGTTTCTAACTCCTGGGTCCCGCATGTTGCATGTAGTGTTCTTTCAGTTAAATGTCACCGCTTCATTCATATTCAATGTGCTTAGCCTTTGACCTGAAGGGGCCCAGTGAACTCCTGGCATAAATACTCAACTCTAAGCCTCTCATCCGTGGACATCACCAGAGTCAAATCATTTAAAAAGGGGTCAGCGTTTAACTGGAGGGGAACAGAGTGGTCTGGGCTTGGACTTGAAGTCTTCCCTTCAGAATGTGACCTTGAAAAGATCTTTTATCTTAAGCTATTTCCTCAGCTGTGGGCTGGGGCCAGAAATAACCCCTATTAGAAGCCGGATGAGATCTGTGTAACATCTGGTCTTATGACTAGGACTTCACAGCCTCCATTACATATGTCATGAAGCCTGGATAGTCCTGTATTAAAATATCACTGTAACACACATAACAATTACCATTTTTGTAATGTGCACTTGAACTTGTTTGAGTTTTTTCAGGGCACCAGCAATAGATTTGCTTTTTGCTCAGCTCCCTAAATGGCTGTCAAATATCATGTCTTTTTCTCAGTTTATTTATTTCTGAAATAGTTGGTCTAATCTTAAACTTGTTTATCAAAACTTTTGTCTGCAAAATGAGTCTGTCTCCTTAATTTTATGAAGATAGCTACTACCACCACAGCCTGGGGCTATTAGCTTCGTGGGTGATAACTCATTACTCATAGGGTAAGGGGCTGGGGGGTACTTTAAGTGTGAGTCTGCTTGACTTGGTTCTATCCTGGGACACAGACTTAAGATTTCGGCCCTTAAGGGAAGTTGGTGGGGGAACAGTGGATCCACATGAACCCATCTTTGACAGTAAAATTGACACCGTGTAGTAAAAGTCAGCAAGAACGGGAGAGTGAGAATCCTGAACTCAGGTATGAATTTCCACTGGTGGTGCCGAAGACCAGGCAGAACGTAAAGGGGACCTCGGAATGTCTTCCTGTGGAAGAGGCAAATTAAGATCTGTTATCACCACCGTTTACCTGCCTGTTTTGTTTGTTCCCTAGAGTAAGTTTTTGTGAAGCTTCACTACTTCTGACGTTTGAGTCAAGGGTGCAATGTTGGAAGGGTTGGCTGAGAATACTTACAAAGGCAGGTGTGCTGAGGCTGTCTGGAGGTCCTGTGCAGTCTGATTTGCACTTCTCTTTCGGCTTCATGGATGACATTACAATTGCCCTCTTCAGTATTTGCTAAATGTAGGAGATGCTGGAAAATGCTTGAATGAAGTGTTTGCTTTATTCATTAGCCAGAACAATCCATACCTCCAGTTAGTTATTTTTAAAGATGAGCAACGCTTACAGATATGTCAGCAACTCTTATTATTTTGTCCCAGCCAAAACCAGTTTCTTTTCCTTTAGGGGGAGGCAGTTCCTAGGGCCTCCAGTACGCCAGGCAAGCATCCCGTTACTGAGCTGTGTAGCCACCTTTCCCAACCCCTTCTCCTGTTTTCCAAAGGCCACTATCTAGGAGTCAGTGGAGGCCTTTTATCCCCATGAATTGGAAAAGCAGAGTTCTGGTGCCGGTTGGCTAGACTGGGCCCACCTATGGTAGCCTCTGTGCAGTAGAGAGACCTTTGACCTCTCCCACGTCCTGTGACAGAAGTCAGTGCAAAGCCACAGCTGTACTGACAACAGGCTAGACCACGTAGGCTAAAGCTTTGGGTAATGCCACTAAGCAAGGCATGGTGGCTGACTAATGGGCCTCCTGAAGGCAAAGGGCACTCGGACAAGTAATGAAGGAAGGTGGCATGGGTGATCAGTTGAAGAGACTACAGTATGGAGGAGTGTCTCTTCCTCACTTTGATAGGCACATGTTTGTGTAGACGTCACCCTCTTTCTCTCCTTCTCTCACACCCTTGTGTAACGTAAAATGTGCAGGCAGCACTTAGCTTTATATTTCAATATTTAAGCCATAGACCTTCCAAAGGGATGTGGTGAATCCAGATGAGGAGTCAAAAGATGGGAAAAGAACTCTGGGATTTCTTTTGGAAAAATATGTTTTCAGGTCTTTATGGGGGGCAAAAGCCTGATATATATATATATTTTTTTTGCTATCATTTTTATTTAGAAGTTACAAATTAAGAAATGGGCCTGGGGAGATGGTTCAGTGGGTAAGAACACCTTCTGTACAAATTTGGAGACCTAAGTTTGAATCCCCAGGGCCCATGTAAAAAGCCAGGCGTGGCCATGCACCTGCTGGTAACCCCAGCGGTAGGGAAGTGGGAGGCTGGAGGATCATTTGTGCTTGCTGGCTGTCATCCTACCTTTAGGTTCAGTGTCTCAAGAGGTTAAGATGGGGTTAAGACACAATGTATACCCAGCACACATATGATTTTTAAAAAAATAATGTATGTCTGGATGATAAGTTCTCAGGGGTTAGACTGTGGTGACTTGCTGAGCTAAAAGTAGGTTATAACCTCTCAGAAAATGAAATTAAATCATTAAATATCAAGTTGCTGCAGACACTTTTAGTAAAGAAACAGAATTTAAGTGAACAAATGAAATGAACCTTTGAGCTGAGCAGTGCTTCAAAGTGTTCTGCTGGAGTCTGCCGTGTACAAGAAAAAGGAAACTCTTAATTCCGGTTAATAAGGACCCAGAAGATGAAATGAAACTTTGCTAGCTAAGTTTTGGCAAATGAAAATTGGCTTCAGCTGGTTGTGGGGTGGATGGAGGATTTTCTCAGATATCTTGGAAAGTAAATGAGGAAGAGCTGGCTCTCCCCTGCAGGATGGCTGAACTGAAGCAGATGGAGATCCAGGGATGGGGGCAGTCAGAGATAGGGTTGATGTGCAACCTAACAATGTCAACGAGACATGCTGTGTGAGAGATATGAAGTGAACACATGGCATTTCTGGTTGCTGGGGGCTTCTCCAGCCTCCAGAAAGTTCTTCATCTCTCCTATAACTCTGCCGATGGATGAAATACCCAAAGAAAGTGAAAGTGTTCACTAAACATTTTTTCTTCTTTACAGAATCTTCTACAAGAAAATCATTATATCTTCCTTTCTATAAGCCTGGGGAAAACATGATCAGAAATGTAACTGCTCATATGCAAAACAGCTTGCTCTGGGGTGTGTCTCCTCCCCCTCCAGCTGTTGCTCATCTCAGAGGACTTGTTTACCAGGTACCATCTGCTGGCTCCCAGAGCCCTTTTGCTATCCCTAAGACTCTCACAGTCTCAAAGCCAAGTAGAAAGATGTGTCCCTTCTCAGTACTTAGGCTGGGATGCAGCTGGACCCCAGCAGTTCCTGATGATCAAAGCATTTCAAGACGCTTTGATTCATACCAGATCCCATACCCAAAGCGCTTGCCATCAAGTTGACTAGACCTGGGGTGACAAATGCAACATGGTCTTATGTAACCCACATTTGCAAAGTGATCCGTCAGCGAGTCATAAATAGAACAGAGTAAACCTTGGCCAGCTGGAAACCCGATGAAGTCATAATATTTGGAAAGCAAGTAACTTGCTATACCCACTGACTCAAAATGCCTTTGCATTTTTCATTTATTATTTTTTTAAAAAAATTATTACTTTTTTTTGAGACAAGGTCTTATGTAGCTTAGGTTGGTCTCAAGTTCACTATGTAGCCAAGGGTGGCCTTGGACTTCTGATCCTCTTGCCTCTACTTCTGAATGCTGGGATTATAGGCCTGCACTCCTACACTAGGTTTTATGCAAGTGCTGGGAACCAAACCCGGGACTTCATGTATGCTAGGCAAGCGATCTACCAACTAATCTAAACTTGAAGCCCCTTTGTTTCAATTCATAACAAACTCAAATAGTATCTGTGATGGAGGGCCATCGCTCTCTGAATCAAGTACCAATGCAAGGGCCTTTTACAGCGAGGAAACCGAAGTGAAGCTGGGTTAAGAAACATGTCCATGTCAAATGGACAAATGGACAATGGGCATGTCAAATGGGGAATTTAGGTTCCAGGCATTTAGTTCCAGAATCCAGATCTGTGGCTGAGGCAAAGTAACAAATCTTATGGAAAGAAACAGAGAAAAAAAATCAGCCAATGTTTTAGGATTAGTTTACTCCCATCTGTTTCCTTCACCAGCAGAGGAGCCACCAAGAGCAGTGGTGATTAAATGCTGTTACATTGCCTGCTCTTTCTTGTGCTTTGCTGTGTAGCCTAGCCAGCACTGGCTGGACCCTTACCATATGCCTAGGATTGTATTGTCTCTTGTGCATTTGCTCATATCACCCACACCTCCACTGCAGAGCTGTTTATTATTTTTATACCAGTTTTACAACTGTTAAGGCTGAGGCTCAGAGAAAGATGACAATTTGCACAAATTCCCAAACAACAAGAGTATAAGGGCTCACGGCTGGACGCATAGACACTTCATTTTGGAGTGAGTCTGGGCCACACATGTAAATTCTGTCAGGTCAAAGAAACTGTGGCTCCCATATGCTTTCATGCAGAACATGGTCTTGAAAAATGGGGACACATGTTACAAACAGAGGCCATCAGTTCCACAGGGGACACTAGAGGTGGCTCTGAAAGAAACATGCCTTGCTTCCCTGACAGACAGGTGCTGGCCAGATAGAGGGTCTAAATCTCCAGTGGGACACTGGTCCATATGTGGGATGTACAGTGGCTACCACTGGTCTAGCTCACCACCCCTTGCATTCTTGGCTGATGAAACTAATAGTAACATCATTCATTCATTTGCTCATTCATTCTTCAGTTTGACTTCTGGCTGCTGCATTTACTGGATTCCTTGGCTCTCCCCTTCCTAAGCTCATGCTTCTGTGTCCTTCTTTGGTTCTGCAGGATCCCAGGAATCCTCTAGGTTCCCTGCCCCTTGTGTTTTTTTTTTTAGGAGGGGGGGGTGACTTACAGTCAGATTCTTTTTGGGCAGCCACAATAGTCTCTATAATTTTACCTCACTGAATTAGACATTCAGAGGGATATTTATATTTGAAAAAGGCTGCTAAAGTGACTCTTTACCCTTGTTAAGAAACACTGCTCAGAACGAATGAGAAAAAATTACTTTAATATGTATTTAAGGATTCCTAATCAAAATATGACCATTCTGCAAACATGGAGTTCAATAAATTATTTGCAGTGAAAATGAATTGGTCTGTTTTACATCAAGCACAGAAATAATTTTATTTACACGCCTCTGTCCTTCTTAGAAGGAAATGCTCTAAATAAATAGACTCATCCTGGCTGTGGCCTGAAGCTCATAGTCACCACAGGTAAAATCAGGCCTCAGAGATACTTGCTCATAGGTGTGAAATATTGGCTGAAGGAGGCATACTACATCAGATTAACTTTTGAGGCTAAAAATTTTAAAATAAAGCTAGCTTGAGGGTGTGTTTAGTTAGTAGAATACTTGCCTAATATGCACAAACCCTGGGTTCGTGTACGTTGACAGGCCTGTAACCCTGGCATTTGGGAAACAGAGGAAGAGGATCAGAAGTTCAAGGTCATTCTCAGTTACACAGTAAGGTTGAGGCCAGCCTGGGCTATCAAATTCTGTCTCAAAATGTCAAAATAGGGTCATTGAGGTGGTTGGGTGAAGGTACTTGTCATCAAGCCTGATGTCCTGAGTTTGATTCCTGACACCTTCATGGTAGAAGGAAGGAGATGACTCCTGCAAGCTGCCCCCTGACCCCCATACACATGCCATGGTATGCATGCTTCCCTCATAGATAAAGTTTTAGAAAATAAAATTTAAAACCAGAAACTAAACCTGGGTTCTAGGAGATAACTTAGCAATGCACTGCATAAAATGCATTCAGGTATCATGGGTTCAGGGGGGCAGCAGTACTACACTTCCGTGGAGTTACTTACTACTGCACATCAGTTGCATCGAGCAAACAGACCATGAGTGACATCACAGCTCTCACTTCAGGGCTGGAATGTTTACAAGCTTAGTCCTTCATTTCTCTTCTTCCCTCTCTGACCCCCTTGAAGCTATGTGTTAAGAAGTCCAAGATGGTGAAGTTGCATGCTCAAGCAGTCTCTATGGCTGAGCGACTATGGAAAGGAGGCTCTGGTCTACCAATGATGTGGGATCAGCTAAGTAATAATCCTTAGATGGGATCAACATAAACCATTGAGAACATTCTAAATTTTACCTTTTAGATCACTGCTTGCTGTTATCCTGAATACCTGGCAGATCACCCCATTTTCTGACCTGTGACATTGGCATTTGAGGACACATAATTCTTTGGTGTGTGTGTGTGTGTGTGTGTGTGTGTGTGTGTGTGTATGTCCTATGCATTGTGGGGTATTTAACAGCATCTTTGGATTCTGTCCACTAGATACTCATATCACGCCCCCTCCTTCACCTTTGCTTGTGTCAAGCAAACCTGGCTCCAGACATTTTCACATGTCCCTTGGGGCTCAAAGTCACTTCTAGTTCACAAATGAGCTTTGTAGTCATTCATTTATTTCTAGAATCTTCTTTATGCTGTTAAGACATTAATATCACTTAGACCTTATTCCATGGCATATCATAAATGCTAGCATAAACTAAGATACATGTGCCTGAGGCTGAATGCTTAGACTAATTGTAGACTTATTGCAGGACTTTTTCACGGAAAGCAACAGAAACCATCTCTGATTAGTTCAAACAAGGGGGAAAAGGATTCTTTAAAATAAGCATCAGAATATTATAGAAACAGAGGGGACACACTACCAAGGCTCACAGCAATAGCGATTATGGTTTGCCCCTTACTTCCAGTAGTCTTTTGCATTTAGGCTTCTGTGCTTGACTCAGGATTTTTGGGAGGCAAAGGGATCAGTTTTCTCAACAAACACTCTAGGCTTGTGAAGATTGTGATGGCAGCAGCAGTGTCATGATCAACAGCCTCATCAACATCAGATGGATGCAGGACTATACTGTCCTTTAGAGAAGGGAGACAGTAGAATCAGAAGAGGATGGGTGGGAAGGAGGGCTTGGGAAGTCAGAGAAAGTCTCTCCTCAGGGTGTGCTTTCTGGGGCTCTGAGTGGTGGTGCAGATCCCTGCTCTGCTGTCTGCAAGTATTTTGAGGACCAAATGAGATAGATATGAAAACAGCAAATAGTAAAATTGGAATCTTGAGACACCAGAAAGGAGCATGGCACCGGCCTTGTGGTAAGCAGGGGTGCTGCCATGTGATGGCAGGAGGCAGGACACTAGGACGTGCTAGAAATTCCCTTCCAATATGGTTCTCACTGTAAGTGTTGGTCAGGAGGGTTTTGTGAGACCTGGGCCCTCTTTCACCTGTCTTTCCTTTGTCACTATCTCAACATTAGACTCAAGGACCAGGCCATGGGGAGGTCAGGCCATGGGGAGGTCAGGCCATGGGGAGGTCATGCCATGGAGAACAGTCCCATTGCCTCCTCAGCTCAGAAGCACTCAATTTACGCTTCCCTCACTGCTATAATGTAAAGTACATAAATGTTAGAAGATAAGGAGAGAAACACACAAACCAATCCTTTGGGATAAAAAGAATAAAAAACAAACAAACAAAAAACCAAAAATCAAAATAAACAAAACAACCCACCCCCCCCCCAAAAAAAACCAGAAGCCATCTAAGGAAGCTAATTTAAACTTGACTTCAAATCCTGAAAGCTGCAGCAGCTAGATGAACTGTCAAGGGCATCAGCTCTTCAGGCGAGAGGAGAAGTGGCTTTAGTGAAAGATGAGAAAGACTTCGGTCCATGGCCTGTCACTTATCTTACCCCGGGCAGAAAGACTGGATGTCCTCTGTACAGCCTGGCTTAGGGGAAATGAAGAGCAGAAAATATTTACCTGAGATATATTTGGCTCGTAATCTATTATTTCTTGGTGATGATATAATTAAATAAATGAAAAACGAAACATAAATCAAGCTAGCATCTGCTTTTTCCAATTCCTAAATGTATTTACATTTGTTTGCAATGACCACTTCGATTCAATTGTGCTCTGTCACTCACCAGTAATTCTATCAGTCCAATTTCATGCCCATAAATCTCCAGCCCTGAGAAGGACGTGCTCTGTGAATCCTCTTAGCTGGAGAGGCAGACGAGACTGTCACCCAAAACTGCACTGAGGGATCAGCAGCAGGTATTACAGGGGTAGCGTTGGATCTATTGCTCACAGAGGCAAAGAACAATTGCTAAAAGAAACCAGAATCAAAATACATTAGGGACTAGGCTTTTGGAAACTTGGATTGGAAGATGCGGCCGGAGGCCCTCAGTCCCTCAGACTCACACAGAAACTCCTTGGGAGAGAGGAAGAATGGCCCAATGAGAAATGAGAGACAATAGTTTTCAATCCACAGCCTATAGCTCACCTTACACAAGGGGTGCTGGAGAGCCGAACATCTTCAGCTACTCATTGCATGAATGAATATTGAAGGCCAACTTTGGACTACACATTCAAATGGGAAGATAGCTAGGGCATGTGTCCTGAAAGAATTTAGGGTTCAATGGAGCAGCCCAACTTCAACGAAACAATCTGAAAGCAAGGGAAGGCAATGTGGAGGTAAATGGACATTCAAATTTTGGTGATGGTACAGTGGGAGTAGATTCATTGAGTAGATAGGGATGACCTCAGAGGAAGAGAGGGGTTAGCTAACCAGGAGAGGGATTTATAGGTGGGGTAGAGAGAGTTTGCATGTCTGGGGCTCAGATAGTGTTGAATATTCAGTGAGATGAAGCTGTGAGGCAGGTAGACCTGGTAGAGTCCTGGAGGCCAAGCACAGGGTTTTGCCTTTATCCAATCATAGGATTTAAGTAGAAAGTGGTACAATGAGGTTCCCAGCTGGAAAAGGTCGAGTTATGAGAGGTGTCATGGTGGGCTGATGGGCAGCCTGTGTACTGGGTCATTAGCACTGTGCACTGCTGATCATTAGGAGAATCCAGCAGCAGGAACAGCTGCCCCAGCCTGGGTTGGGCAGGTAAGGCTGGAAGTTAGCCTCCTTCTGAAGCCACAGTGAGTCCTCTTATAAACTTTACGGGTTCACCTGCCCAGGAGGTACCCAGGGGAGACACAGGAAGTTACTTCACCTGGTGGGAAAAGTCCTAAGAAAAGTGCATGATCCAGATGACAGGGGTCTAGGCTTTCTATTCTGTGGGGATATCAGTATGTAGCTTTTTGTTAAAAAAAAAAAAAAACTATTTGTTAAAGTCAGTGTTCTCCATAGTGTATGTTCTTGGTGTCTTTGTCTGTAACTGTGTAAATTTATCTCTGTTATTTGTTCTAGTACATTGTTCCACATGTCTGTTCTATGCTAAGCTCTGTAGTTAGGGCTTTAAGTCACTCTGACACCTCTAGCATTGTTCATTTTGCTCAACATTGCTTTGGCTATTTGACCTTTGGGTCCCTAGGAATGAAAAAATATGTTAATATATATTAATATAATAATTTATATTTATAGAAATACATATAAACATTCTTAACAGAAATAGATATTTAATATAATTAATATGTCAAAGAGACAGCCACACTATGAACTGTTGGTAAGATATGGACACAGCCTAAATGCCTAGCAGAGCTGAATGAATAAAAGAAAATATGCACAATGCCCACAGTGGAATACTATTCCAGCCCTAAAAAGAATGAATTCTGCCAACAGGGATGAATTCAGGAGACATGTTACTTGGAATAAGCCAGGCATAGAAAGATAAATACCTCACAATTTCATTTATTGTACAGCTGTAAGTTGCAGATGTAGAAGTATCAAGAACAGCGCTTACCAGGCCTGGGGAAAGGTGGAGCAGAAGGCGAAGCTGACGAGGAGAGATTGTCCAGTGGGAGGAAAACCATGGTTGGATGGCAGAGGTAGGTGCTGGTCTTCTGCTGCACAGTGGGTTGCCTGTAGTTTTACACAGTACATGTTGACGTGGATGGAAGAGAGGATTTTGAATGTCTTTACCACAGAGAAAGGCTGGTGAATATGCTAATTACCCTAATACAATGTGTTATACAATACCTTTATACAATGTGTTCTTGTGTAGAAACATCCTACACTCTGTAAATAACTAGAACTCTGCCTGCAACTTGAAAACAAGATGAGCTGGGAACAAAGGAGCTCTGGCTTTGCCAACCTTTGTTATAATTTGTATCTCAAATGAGCCAGGGCCTGCCCTCCACCACCTCTCTTCCAATCTACTTTTCCCTACTATGCGTCTAACTCTCTGGTTTCACCATAGACAACACCAGCACTGGCTATTCTTAAAGAGTGTTCCAGAGTTCCAAAAGAGGGATTGTCTCAGTCCTATGGTGCAGGGCACTCGTACCGAACGGAATCCAGATGTCTTCTAAGCTGAGCATTTAGAAATGCTCAAATGGACTTTAGACTTGGGGCCCATGTTGAACTACCAGGAAAAAGCAAGAGAAACACACCAGACAGAGGAAGCAGCTTGAGCAAAGACACACAGGGAGGAGTAAGGCTTGTCTCTGAAACATCCAGAACACAGTCCTGAGAGTGAGAAGCAGGGGGCTTCCTAGCTTTGTTTCTCAGGTGTATTCTTTCTCTATGTCTGTTTCTTTACTAATAAAATGAGACTATGATCACCTACATTGTAGAATATTTATGAATATTAAATCCAGCATATAGCTGGCAACAAGTTTTCCATGATTATGGCAGCAGAATGCTGTCATGCAAACACATGATGAGGCTCGTCAAGGGGCCTAACAGCAGGCTGTAGAGCTGGCAAACACAAGTAACTTTCAGAAGAACATCATGTTCTGATATCTAACATAATTCCCTTCTGTATAGTTGAGTGGGTTGAATCTTTTTGAACTTGTTGGACCTTGCTTTGTGGCTGAGGATATTAGAAAAGGTTTTGGAAAAGAAAAATGTGTATCCTGTCATGAGCAGAGCGTTCTAGAAATGTCAATCACACCATGCTGGTTGGTAGCATTTTTTTCAGAGTTTCTATTTTTGTTGATTGTCTATGTGGTTTTTCAGGTATAGGAAAGGCAGAACAGAAGTCTCTGACAGTTGTGGATTTGTCCATAGTATTTCTCATTCAAGACCTGAGGTGATTAATATGGTCAACATATTGTCAACCTGACAGAGTCTATAGTCACCCAGGAGATACACCTCTACTTACATCTATAAAGTATTGTCTAGATTAGGTTAACTGAAGTGGGAAGGCCCACCCTAAAAGGTGGGTGGTACCATTGCATGGGCTTGAGTCTAGGAATTCATGAGGAGCAGAACAGAGACCTGAGAGAGGGCTCAATGGGAACAGTGCCTGAATACAGACCTGCTGACGAGTTTGATCCCGGATCCACACGGTGATGTGAGGGAACCAACTCTCAAAAGTTGTTTTCTGACTTCAATATACCAGTATCTCAATGCCCTCTCTAAAGCACATGCATATACAATAAAAAATTTAAGGGAGAAATCGAGCTTAACTCCAGCATCTTTCTCTGCTTCCTGATTATGGTTGCCATGCAACCAGCTCTTCTCTTACTTCTATGGCATCTCCACCATGATGGGCCACACCCCCAGTAAGGTCAAATAAACCCTTCTTAAGTTGCTTTCTCAGACATTTAACTGCAACACAGTGGGTTGCCTGTAGTTTTACACAGTACATGTTGACGTGGATGGAAGAGAGGATTTTGAATGTCTTTACCACAGAGAAAGGCTGGTGAATATGCTAATTACCCTAATACAATGTGTTATACAATACCTTTATACAATGTGTTCTGGGCAACAATGAGCCCAGTAACTAGTATAAGTACTACCAGGATTTGCTTCCTGTGTTTTCAATCTCTGATTTTTGTGGCAATCACGCTAAGATTAAATTTTTTTTATCTTCTTCTTTTTATTTAAAATTCTAAAAATTGGTTTTGAGAATTTCATACATGAATACTGTATGCAATTCTACACTCCCTACGCCTTGCAACTCCTCCTATGTTCCTTCCCACACTCATGACTTCTTCAATTATTGTTACTCATATGTACATGTAAGTACAATCCATTGGGCCCATTTAGTGTTGCCATCATGTGTAATTGTTTAGGGCTCACCATTTGGGATTGGGTAGCCTCTCAGGAGAGCTCATCCCTGGAGAAGTCTGGACATAGGCAATTACTGACTCCTGAGAGAAAGAGAACAGTGCTCCCTAGGGATTTAATATCTTTTTGATGGATTAGTCTCTCTGTCACTCTGAAATGACTTTCTTGATATGTGGCATCATCCTTTGCTCTAAAATCTACTTTGACATTAATAATGCCAGTCTAGCTTTCTTTGGTTAGCATTAGCCTGCTATGTATTTGTATTATTCTTTTATAGTTAACCAATAGTTAAAACACTGTTTTACTTTTTAAAATCTAGCTTGATAGCCTGTATCTTTTCCTTGAGTGTTTAGGCCATTTATCTTTAATGTGATCACTCAACTGGCTGGGTTTGAACTTGTCATTTTTGCAGTCTTTGCCTATTTGTTCCTTCATTTCCTGACCTTTTAGGAACTTAGCTGAATATTTTTGCTTGCTATCTTCTGTGTTATCTTAATAGAATTGTTTTGTTTTCCTGGTGACTATTTTAAAGTTTATGATATACAGTCCCAGTGCCATGCCTGCCTGCCTGTTGTCATGTTGCTTACCAAGATGGTTATGGACTTAACCTTCAGAAGCTGTAAGCTCCAAACAAGCACTTTCTTTTACAAGTTGCCTTGATCATAATGTGTACACACAACAAAAGAACAGTAACTAAGATGTTATTTTTATCATATTAAATATTTTAGCACTCATAACACCCCCTATGAGGTAACTAGAATTATCTAGAATTTGAGGCAATAAACTCTGGCTTGGGGAAGATAGGCAATTTTAAGGGTACTGATGGGTAAAGAGAAATCGGCTAAGGGTAATGGTAGAAGAGGGCACTCTACAAAAGCAAGATCAGAAGGTGAAATCAGGGAGGGGATGGAGTGGTAGAATAGGTACTAAACGCCCCTGAAGGAAAAACTCCTGGTCAAGAGAACAGAAGCTTTGGCCTGGGAAGAGGCCAGACACTCCAGTTGAGTTCATGGATCTCCTGGCCAAGGGACCAAGGCAGACTCAAATTCAGACATGCTAAAGCAATGCAAGAAATAATTTTTTCCTTTAATGAGATTTTTTTTACTTTTCTTTCCCAGAATCCCTGCTTGCCTTCCCCAATAGCACAGTTTCTACAAGCAACTGTGTCTTAGGTCTCCCCACCTCTCTGAGGCCTTAGTTAGGCAGGGTAACTCTGCCTTTTCTGCTAGCCAGCTACGCCAAGTGTCTGTTTTTCTGATACTCTTTCTTCAGAGCTCCCCTCTTAGCCATGTGGCTGCTTTTCCACCATGCATCCGACCTCTGCCCACACACTATTTGTGTGGCTCTCTCTTCTCTCCTCCATCTTCCTCCCCTGGGTAACTGCCGAGGTTTACAGCTGGCCTGCTCTGGGGACTTTTTTCTTTAAATTCTAATAAAATTGTCCTTATACTTTAAAAAAGTAATTAAAAAATAAAGTTTAAAGTGTACACATTGGTAGTTTGTCATATACTTTAATTTTATTCATGACTGCATTTGTTATTTGTTTGTTATTTTTGGACAACTTACCAATGGTGTTTAAGATAAATTAAACAACACACACACACACACACACGACATTTTTGGTACTCTGGCTTCATTTATGAACTCTTTTTCCTTGTTCCTCAAGGGCTTATGGTAATATTTCTTATACAGTGTGGCTTTGCTGGTTATATTCAACTTTTTGTTCTTAAATTTTATTATAATTAATTAATCAATTTTTTTTTTCAAGACAGGGTTTCTCTGTGTAGCCTTGGCTGTCCTGGAACGAACTCTGTAGACCAGGCTGGCCTCAAACTCAGAAATCTGCCTGCCTCTGCCTCCCAAGTGCTGGGATTAAAGGCATGTGCTACCACTGACCAGCCTTAAATTTTATTTTATTTTTGCTTTTGAAAGATACTGATTGACATTTTAAAATTTAATTTTATTTGGCTTATTTTATACTTTAATGGTGTTGTTTTATTATTAAGAATTTGCTAACATTGTTTCCTATAATTAAAAAATTGCTATTTTAGCTTTATTATGTTGTATTTCATGTATTTCTTCTCCTTTGGTGACATTTGAGCCTATCTTTATTTTGAGTTAAGTCAGTTCAATTATGACATACATCTCCGTTTCTCTTACTTACCTGTATGAGAGTTAGTGAGGCTTTGGTCAGTCTTTATATTTCAAAGAATTTTAGTCATTATGGATTTGAATGCACCTTCTGTCTTGCCCTCTACCTTTCAAGGATCTGAATGACACATGTGATAAACTTTCCCTCTGTTCTCAATGGTTTAAATCCTCTGATCTTCTTGGATAGGGTTCACAATGACGCCTTCATGTTCACTGATTCTCTCTCCTGCAGTTTTGAGTCTGCTCTTTTCCCATTGGTGTGTTTCACTCCACCTGCTTCAGTGTGCCTGCTTCTCCAGAGTTGCGTTTGGGCATTTTCAAAATGTCTTCACTATTCCTCAGTAACTTTTGAATGGTAACTACTGTTTGATAATTCTCACACTTGCTTCAGACATAGACTGGTTTCCATGTGTTTTTCTTTCTTGGCTGTCAGGTTTTCTCTGTTTTGTTTTTAACATGGCTGGCTATTTTTAATTATACCCCAGGCATTATAATACAAATATATGACTGACTGTTGGGAAAGAGAACCTCTGCCTTCTCACCTAGAGGCTCTGGGCAGCTTCCTAAACTTCTCACTGGGAAATTTGATTTGCTCAGTATCTGTTCAATGCTCACTTTCGAGTTGCAAATCATATTCTGTATTTATTCTCTTAGATGTCAATATTCCAGTGGGGAGTACTTATATTTAAAATTCTTGTGGTTTGTATTTTATATTGTCTATAGCTTCTAAATCTGTGTTATCAATAGTCATGGGAAGCCGTCTATGTATCTGGTTTCTCTTGATCTCCATATCCACAGGTTATGAGTAAATGTTTAACCAACAAAAAATACATGTGTGTGTGTATTTGTACATATTTGGCTTATTTTATACTTTAAAGGTGTTGTTTTATTATTAAGAATTTGCTTACATTGTTTCCTACAATAAAAAATTGCTATTTTATCTTTACTATGTTATATTTCATGTATTTCTTTCTCCTCTGGTGACATTTGTGCATGTGTGTGTGTATTTGTATGTATACATTTTTGAGTTTCCATAAACTTCATTGTGTATTTATGACATGATAAAGTTAACTGACTTGGAAAGAGTTTCATCTTGCATGTCTTACTTTAACACAGTTTTAGGTGAACAATGCTCACTCTAGGGTTTCATTTCTCTCGGTACTAAGGTAAAGCCTTCTGTGTCCTCTGCTCAATGTGCCTTACATCCTGGGGTTTTGCTGTCTCACAGAGAGGGACACATATATCTGCAAGGCCATGTGAACACTGTTTTCTCTCATTCTCTCTACTGGCTGTTTTTCCACCCTCAGGGGGGTTTTGTATACACAGGTCCTCATCAGAACTCAGCTGCCTTACATGAAGGGAACACTGAGGATGTCTGGGCTGGCCTTTCTTTCCCCTGCCACTCTGTCTGATTTAGTGTTTCTGGACACTCTCCTCCAGACACAAAATCTGTTAGGTTCTGTCTCCTTTCCCATGCGTATGCAGTAGCCTAGGGATACCCCACACAGTAAATTCAACAAGGGTAAGGCACCTCCAGGGTGTGAGCTGTCCGTCTGAGCTCAGGGCCTGGCATCCAGTGAATTGAAAATCATTATTTCCTATCTCTTGAATGGGAAACATGCAATCTTTGATTGGCATACCTAGGAGAGTCAATCTTCCTGCTAATACATGCTGGCTGAAGAGAAACTTATAGGCTACAAAGTTGAATCTCCATCTATTGGCAGAGCAGAAACACCAAGAAAGGGAACAATGCCTACTCCTGTGTATTGAGAAGTTTAACCCTGGCGAGGTGGAGAGGGGAGTCAGTGAGAGACAAGGCTACTCCTACATTGAGTCCTGAAGGCAGCCAGGACTTAGAGGGGACATGTGTGACACTCTAAACACAAATGTGGAAAGTTTCCTAAAACAAAATGCAGAGATTTGAGCTAACATAGTAGAAGCACTATGTTGTGAATTGAGGATTCTGTGAATGCCTGGCAAAGCAAAATGGAGACTAAGTTAAGTCAGAGGTGTGTGTCCTCTGGTGTTCCCAAACAATTTTGCCCTCAGAACAGGGAACCATGAGTACTATAGGAGTCATCCAAAAGCTCCCTCAGTGTCTCCTGGCCAGTGAGGTTGTGGACTCACATAACCCCAGAGACTTCTAAATGGCTGTTCTTGTCTGGACAACATTTGCACATGGTTCCCATGAGAAAGCACAATGTTTTATTTATGTCCACTTGTAAACTTCGTGAATAGCGGAGAATATTTCAGAATTTTAGAAGGTAAATCTCCACATGTGCTTATCACAAAGCCTTTGAGTTCTTAAGTCACTTTGGAATGAGAATTTTTTTCTGTCTCAATCCAGTTGAGATCTTTACATTAGAACACAATGTTTCTCCAGGTTACTGGTGCTCTTAAAGTTAAAATAGCACATTTAGGATAATAAAGTGAAGTAGGCACTGAAAAGGCACAAGGCAGAGTCAACTGAAATCAGGTGCGAGGAAACATACCATTGCTACATTGATGGAGCTGCTCTTGAACAGAATCTTTGTAAACAGAGCACAGGGAATGAATGCCTTGGTTGGAGAACAAAGGTCAGAGACTAAAATATTAACCAGTTAGTACCAGAGAATAGCAATTAGCAAGCGCTTGGAGGGGGGGCAGCTGCAGTACTAAAAAGGTTCTTCATGATAAGAAATAAGGTCGTAGGGTAGGATGGAAGTTAGTGTTCCATGGTTGTGTATCGGTTTCCTACTTGGGGGAAGGATGATCAGGGTCAAAGTCACCCTGAATGCCTTCAGGTTTCAGAATGACTGACAGCCTCTCAAGGAGCCTTCTAGAGCAGCAGAGGCAGGAGTTGAACAAGTCTTTTGCAGCATGAACTTTGACCAATAAAGAGTAAGCTTTTCAAGATGTATGTATGTATGTATTATGTATGTATGTATGTATGTATGTATGTATGTATGTATGTATGTATATGAGTACACTGTAGCTGTGTTCAGACACACCAGAAGATGGCATCAGATCCCATTACAGATGGTTGTGAGCCACCATGTGGTTGCTGGGAATTGAACTCAGGACCTCTGGAAGAGCAGTCAGTGCTCTTAGCTGCTGAGCCATCTCTCCAACCCCAAGAGTAGTCTTTTAAAAAAAGCTTGAATTGGGAAAAATGACATGAACCTCCTTGAGTCTTTGGATACAGTAATACTGCTGGCTAGTTGGATCCATTGTTAGGGGATAGTAGAACTCTAGTAGTAGAACATTAGAATGAAATAGTCATTCTCTAGAAGTACTTTGACCTTGAAGAAATCATTGTCTAAAACAGTGGCTGTTTTCTATTATCTATAGGGTTGTTTTTCTGAAGGAGCCTGACAGCTTTTGCATGACTTTGGTCACAAGTAGGTCCTGGCACAGTGGAACATTTTACATTATTGGGTACCGTAGCTGGTCTTTGCTACTTTGTGGGTTCTTTTTCCAACCCTTTATTCCCTCTCTTCACTCCCTATCACTAGATAGGAGAGAAAGAAGGATGGGGGGGGGAATCTCTGAATCTAATTTCTGTATTCTTGTTTCTTCGTTGACTGTGACTACTAACAAAACTCAACCATGCCCGCCCTCAATGAGCAACAACCACCAACCCCACCTCTGGGACACTAGAATTTATGTACCCTCTGAAATGTTCCTAGAGTTACAAACATCACATAATTGGAGAAACTATCTGCAGCTGGCAAAGCCACGCCTCTGCTAAAGCATGAGGCAAATCATAGTCAGCTGCTGCACACAATCTGAAGCAGCCACATATGCCCACACCTGGAATTAAAACAAAAACATAATCTCTCTCTCTCTCTCTCTCTCTCTTTCTCTCTCTCTCTCTCTGTTTAAAGAAACTAAAACTTCAGAATTCTCAATACAGGGTACTGCAAACAGTGCACAATAAAGACTAAAGATGCAAGGGTGTGGTGTTTTCCTTCACAAAATAAGATTAGGTTAGGGGCTTTGGTATGAGGAACTTGTTTTACCAACTAACAAACAAACAAAACTCCACAACTTTTGTGTAACAAATCACTAAACTTGCTTCTTCAAGACAGTTTGAGGTTCAGTTCATCAAGGGTGGACCTCCCTGCTGCTTCAGAGTGTGGTTACATTCTGGAGTGACCCTCTTTCTTTAATTGACCAGTATGACTCAGAACACTGACTTTAGGGATAGAATCAGGTGAGTGCGGTGATAAGAGAGAGCAGAAGAAAGAACTGAGGGCTAGACAAGCCCAGAAACAGAAAAAACCCATTTACCAAATCTCCATGACACAGAAAGTGAATACTGTGACATGGCTGCACAAGTACCACTTGTGAAGAATCTCACTGACATCTATATAATGAGCTGTCTCCACCCTCTCTTATTTTACCTGAATGATACTGACTCCCCTTCCTGGGCCTGATGATACCTTGAAAACACCATATTTGAATAGTTGGCATGGGTATGAAGTAGTGACAGCTCTGGTTCCTCAATGAGCCCTCAGTTCCTTGGGAGCCTGACCTACTGCTTATCATCCTGGTAAAGTACCGTTCAGTCTTTTACCCCAGCCCTGTCACATGTAGGCACCACATGCTGGGCAGTCAGGGCTCCTTTTCTCTTGCTGGATGGATTGAGGCTGCTCAGACTCTTCTCTGTGTTGGAGAAGGGGTAGGAGCAGGAAGAATTCAGCTTCTTCCTGAAGATTTCACTATTTAGTTGCTAACTAAGTGTGGTTGACAGGAAGGAGAAGCCACCAGAGCCATGTGAGCAGCAGCTTTGGGACCTGGCTGTGATTTCCTTACTCAGTGGGGCTTGTTTCATGATAAGTGTGGGATTTGGGGATTAATGTGTGTGGGTTTTTTGTTTGTTTGTTTGTTTATTTTGTTTTGTTTTTAAGGAGTTTAGTAATTGCAGACACTTCTTTTATATTCAAATATTCTTGGTCACATGGATTAAAGCTCTCATTCAATTCTGTTCCAGTCATCCTGTCAAAATGACAAATGGCCCATATCAGAAAAGTATCAGCTGGCAGAAACTGTCAGCCCACAATTTCACCCAGACAAGAAGAGCATGGTAAAGGCGGAAGCTGTTTCTTCCCCTCTCCCCCTGAATTGTTCTGCAGACAAGTATCCTCTTGCATCCTGTGTATAAGGCTAGCTCTAATAAGAAGAAATTATCTTAAACAATAGGAGAAATAAAATAGAAATGGACCACCCTTCCCATGGCAGGCTATTCTTTGTAAATTGCATTTGTTGAGTAGACTAGAGATCTTCAGTATCTGAGTGGCCAGATGCAAATCATCCTGTAAAGGCAGGGCTGGCCAAATCTGTGACTGAGCAAAGCAGAGTGTAGGGATCATTTGCATCATAGTCTCAGTTTGGAGTTTGTGTAGAGAGACAGGGATCATGGGCCCAGGTTTTTTGATATTCAAGGAAATGCAAACCTTGTTAGGTTTTGTTGGAAAAAATATGTTGACAGGAAAGCAATTTTTACCTGTATAGGTCACACAGTCCTATCTGACGGATCTAGGATCAACAGACAGACGGTGGAACAATCTACAGTGAAGAAATCATTTAGCTGCCTGCTCGCCCTCCCTCCTGGCAGTGTCTACACCTGAACTTACCGAGAGAACCAGCATGTGAGAGTCCACCCAGCAATGTGATAGATCAAATGCTTTCAAGTGTGGGTTGCTGTTCAAATGGTCTGGCAAGAGATAAATTTGGAACTAGGGAGGATAAATCACAACTAAGATCTAGGCGAAGGTTGGAACAATGTTTACTGTGGGCTGCACAATTGCCTCTTGAGCTAGCTGGAACTGTTGAGGAGTTCCAAGCTAAATTCTGACAAAGAGTAAATCAGAAGATGTTCAGGACAAGCTAAGAATATAAAGCTTAGGTGGCAAAATCCACCATTCAGAAGAAGGTTTAACATTTAAAAAATTTTTTGTGTGTGAATGTTTTGCCTACATGTATGTCCACACCATGTGCTTTCAGTAATGTCAGAGGCCCAAAGAAGTAATTAGATCCCTTGCAAGGAGAATGACAGATAGTTGTGAGTAGGTTCTGGGAATTGAACCTAGGTCCTCTGGAAGAACAGCCAGTACTCTATCATACCCCCCTCCCCAAGTCATCTCCCCAGACCTCTGAAAAATGCTTTGATATTTTCATGGTCTTTCTAGTTTTAAGGACCAATCTCTCTTGAGATTTTGGGGTAGGGGGAGCCAGCATGAAGTATAGCCTGCAGAGTCTTACTTAGGGCTTTTGTTGTTGTTGTTTGTTTTTGTATTGAGCCTGGGAGGTCTTAAACTGCCTATGAGGATGACCTTAAACAGGCCATGGGCATGAACTTGAACTTTAGATGCCCCTAGATCTATCTTTGGAATACATTACAGGCATATCCTCTGCACCCCATTCTTTTGTAATGCTAGGGATCAAACTTCAAACCCAAAGCTTTGTACATGTTCTGGCAAGCATCTTACCAGCTAAGCTACATCCCCAGTCCCTTATATTGCCCTTTGGAACAGAGTCAAAGGAAGTAGGGTATCTAGCAGAGGTAGTTATCTTATTTACCACTTGGGATAACTTAGCTTTCCATCCTCTTCCCCCACCCAAAGGGAATCGCTCCTTATCTGATTTTAAAGCTTTCATTTTAGTTTGACTGGATCCCACCATACTACCCAAGTTTTCCAAATGTCTTTCTATACAGTAGTTTGTCTTTTAAACTGTGTCCTATCGCTTATTTTATCGTTTGAGGGATAATGTTCTTAATACTATCACTGATAATGGTACTAGCATCACCTACTGAAGACCTCCTCTGGGCAAAACATTTGAAGGACTTTAACTCATTTATCCCCATATTAGCTTTAGGGAAATACAGCATGAATTCAGTTATATGTGTAAAGAAACCAAGGATTAAGAAGATTAAATAAAATAACTTAATATTGCGTGTCTACATATGCCTACCAGTGTGCTGGATGTACCGTGATAAGCACACAGGCCTAGGACTCAACAGGCCAATAAAGAGCACACAGCTGCAGAAGCATACGTAGTATGTGTGGTGAGTGCTTGGAAGGCAGTGTTCATGATGATGTGAAGAAAAATGAGACCCCAGTGAGCCCTTGGCTGTCTGGCCTCTGATTTGGCCCAACTCTGTGTCTCTGAGGTCTGTATTCTTGTGTGCCTTACCTGTAGGTATTTATTCCCTCAGAGCTACAGCATAACCTGCAGTCCCATAGGGCTTTGAGAGCTCCAGGCTAGCCCAGCGCATATTGTGAGGTGAGCTTGCCTCAGCCTTCCTCAGGCACAGAGACCGTAAATCTTTCCCGGAAGTCCTTCCTATTATTGTTTTGCTCTTACTTTTAGCACACCCACCCTTCCCTCCTTCCCTCTCTTCCCTTCTTCTTTCTTCTCTTTGCCCTTTCTCCCTCCCTCCCTTTCTTCCATCTTCCTTTCCTTCTTGCTCTCTTTCTTCTCAATGATTTGCATTATTTTATTCCCACTCAACTAAGCAAACATTTATAAAAATGTTCCAAGCTTAGCTGGGTGGCACAAATGTTCTTTGTTTAAAACAAAACAAATTTAAACTGGACAGACTCCCTCTCCTGAAGGAGCTCGGCGCTGGCAGAGTTGAGCACCACATGAATGAGTTCCATGGTTCACAGCCAGGAGAAGCTGCTGTGACAGAGAAGGGCTCCTTCCTCTAGTGATTCTCTGACCATCTGATATGCTAAAGGATTAGGTTTCTTTGGCAGTTCAGTGTGAAGCTCACACTGACCATCAGCCTACTCTGAAGCGCTGATCCACAGTTTCTCCCTAAATGAGTCTTAACTAGCTCTTGACTCACAAGGAGCTTTGCCCAAAGCTCAGGTGAGGTTCTGCACCAAGCTCCTGGATGGATGTATTGGTACTATTTCCAGTGTCAGGAATGTCAGGAAGGTCAGTGTAGCTGGTGGCAGTGAGCAGAGAGGTGATGGGGGGAAGGTCATGGCCGAGGGCAGTGGATTTGCTCACACAATCAATGATTGCCATTTACCTCATGGGTGCTACAATAGAGATGGATACCTCAGATGACTAAGTGATTTGTGGCCTCCTGCACAGACAGACAGACTCCCTTCATCACCCAAATGTGTGGCCCTTTCACTTTTGTTCTGTAAATCTCCATGCTGGTCTAACATCCCATCAGCTCACTTCCCCATGAAATTGGGACAAATGAATACAGATGGGGTGGCTCAGCATAGTGGAAGTTTACTCTCATGCTGTTGCAGAGTTGGGATCTACAACCAAGAGATTAGAAGAGCCATGGCTCTCTGAGGCCTCGTACAAGAATTCTTTACCAGCTTCTGCCTGTTGCTGGCCACCATTCTTTGGCTTCAGCTGCATTACTCTGGTCTTCCTTGCATGTCTGTGTCTTCATATTATTCTCTCTCATTATGAGGATTTTGTTCATTTGATTTAGGAGCCATCTAAAAATCTATTACAGCCTCAACTTTATTTGGTCACATCTGTAAATATCCCATTTCTAAGGTAAAAGCATATTTACCGGTATTTTTGGGTAGGTTAGGTATAGGTTTTGTCAACACAAAAATCACAGCTCTCATCTTAAAGAAAATAGTTTATTCTGGAGCCATTTTGTGTGACCATGGCCCAGGAAGATGGGTTTGGATTCGCCAAATTTCAGGTTTTAGTATGGAAGTAGTTTCATGAAGTTTTATAGTTTTACAGAACCAAGAACATCATAAATCAAGGCAGGTTTAATTGGTGGGCACATTAGAGATGAGGTTACAGCAAGATGGGGGAGCTTTTCTATAGATCTGCGATGCTGTCTGATGATGATCTTAGCTTTTGAGCTGGTGGAAGCTGGTGGTCTGCTAAGAAGAGATTCCAGAAGTTTTCTTATCTATTAGTCACAGGATGTTAATTCTGACACAGAAGTAGACAAGACATGAATGTGGTGGTGGTGGGGCCTAAAACTGTTATGGGATACATTTATATTGAATACAACTCAAATACCACATCAATGCAGATGACAAAAAGTTATTGTAATCAAACCACTACTGATTGATCAGAGCCACAGATAGCCCTCCTTGGTAGGAAGAAACTTGAGAATAGAAACAAATATGACCAAATTGCCAAATGGAGAGTAATGGGGGCTCAGTAGAGGACAAAAAGCCTTGCAGAGTGGAAACAGGTACAATGACATGTGTAGATAAGGTGCTTGCCTCTACTGTCCCAGCTCTTACAGCCCATGTGTACAAATGAAGCTAATTGAGTGGAAAAGACTCAGACCTCTTCCCCCTTCAAACTCCAAATTGGGGTTTAGTCTGTGAAACAGCGTGAAGTATAGCTGTGAAGGGTTTGAACTAGGTCAAAAGCCCGGCTCCATCACAAATCAGGACATAAGGGTATCTGTGTCACTGTGTGCCACTAAGTGTATTATATGACCATAAGATGCATCTCAACCCAGACATGTTAATATGTGTAGGAATCTGAATTCTTGAAAGGTGGTGAGTTTCCATATGTAGTCAGAATGGAAGGTAGCTGTACTCAACACTATCTAACCAACAGAATGGTGGCTTGCAGAGAAGGAATTGGGGGTGAGAAGGACTTTGGGGACCTGATAGAGTGGTCTGTGTGATGTCAAGAGGTAGCAGACTGGCACAGAGCCCAGTGACCTCAATGTCACCTGCATTTGGAGATAGCGATAGAAACCAGAAATGGAGGTCAGGTGGGCGTATATGTGGCAGGACTGCACAAGCCGTGGGCAGAGGGGAGGGGCAAGGACAGGAACATTTTAGTTACAAGTGGACAATATCTTTGCTGGAGTGACTTTACAAGAGGACACTCGATTTTCATTCAAATGGAAGTCCAGGGAGGGATGTGTGCATGTGCCTCCTGCCTAGGTTTAACTTGTCTTAGTGACACCAAAGATCCAGGCACTTGCTGTCCTCAGGTCTTACCATGGTCTCCTTCCGGGTGGACACTGTCATGTTGACTCAGCGGTAGACTCAACTCTATCTGGAGCAGAGAGTGGAAGTCTTCTCCCCTCATCTCTTCTGAATCTGTTTGATTAAAAGCAACCAAAATATTACCCCCCACACCCCTCTTTCATATCTCAATCCCAGTCCCCCATCAGGTCCTCACCCCGACTCTCCTCTATCAAATTGGCCAAATTTGGGTCACATGTGCAGACCGTAGCTGCAAGACAATCTGGGACATCGAGTGCCTGGCTTTCTCACTTGGGACAGAGGAGCCTCACAGTACGGAGGCAGGTGAGCTGGGGAGAGGCCACACCAGCAAGTGGGGTTTCTGAATCTTGTTGCCTTCAGGTGTCATAATAAAGCCATCATGGATTGTCAAGAATGTCGAGCCTGAGTGGCAGACATTTTGACTGAGCCTCTGAGTGTTAATATAAGCAGCTGGAAAATAGCTAACATGGCTTTAAAAACCCTTCTTTCTTTCATGCTAAGGCTCAAAAGTCTTGTGTCAGGTTTCTAGAATGTTCACTAATAAACAGTCTCTTAACCTTCAGTAATTCCCTATCAACTAAGCGTTTATGAAAGTAGATACTGGCTCATAATGTCAAAAATATCTTGGTAGCTGATTACACACTTCTTTTTAGTTCTTTGAGACAAGGTCTCAATGTAGCTATAGCTGGCTGAGAACTTGAGAACTTCCTGCCCCCACCTTCTGGGATTGTGGGGTGTATCATCATGCCAGGCTCTGATACGTTAGAGCTTAGGTGGCTTCGATTTCTTGAACAGACCTAACAGCTTGTTTCTAAGGCCATTTCATGCTTTTCTTTTCCCATGCTTTTTTTATGACAAAGTAAAAGAAAATGAACAAAAACTGACCCTGAACTAAAGCCCTGTCGTCTAGTTCTGGGTGGAGCTTTGGCAGAGAGAGGTTTTTGAGATTCATGATTTCAGAAAACGACTGGGTTTACCCTTGGTGAGTTGAATAAAATATACCAATCCCCGTGCTTATTACACTCCCACTGCTGAGGTCACAAGGCTATTACATTTCAGAAGGGGAGCCTCCAAAGGTGCCTACATTGTTTCTAAATAAGCAACAAAGAGAATATGAAAAATATTTAGTAATGCAATCTTTAACTTTACTTTTCTCTAGAGGAACTGAGGCCCAGATGATTGCTTCAAAGTCACAAGTAGTTTTCAGCAAAATGCCATGACCATGAGGGAAGAGCACTCTATGCCCCGCCCCTTCCCTCCAGGAGCAGCCATATGAACCCCTGTCACACCTTCTCTGCCCTTTCCTCCCGTTTCCCTGTTGTGTTCTACCAGGAGTTTCATCTGGGAAATGGAAACATGGACCCCACTAACATTTCATTGTAACCAGGAGGAGCTATCATGCATAATGCGACTGCTTTGTGTCTGACCTTTCCGAATGCCTTGGCCAGGGAAGGTGAAGCTCTGTGTGGGGCTGTCCAATCCCGCTTAGTGCCATGAGACGCAAGGCTTTTTTGACCTTATCCCGGAAAACATTATAAAGGAGTGTTTTCTAAATGTCGTGTACAGGGAACGCAGAGGCTATCAAATTTCTGTCAGAAAGCCCTTGAATCATCTTCAAACAATTGGTGTTCAATAGGAGTTGTCTGCCTAGAATCATAAATATTTACAAGGCTGGCACTTGATTTTTTTGTTTTTTTATGAAGTTAGAGAGGATGTCTTAGCTGTCACTAAAGGTTTTGGAGAGGAACTCGTTGTTGCTTTGGGGGGTAAATGTGTCTGTGGTACCCGTTTTGATTGATTGCCTTGTTGGTAACTTTTAGGGGAGGTTCTTCCGGTGGCAGACACAAATGTCAATAGCCTCTCAGGAAATTCTCCTTTTCTCAGACTGTGATCAGAGGCAATTAATGTTTCCATAGCTAGGCTAATGCCACAGTGCTAGTGAGTGGAAGAACTGGTAACTCCAGGCAGTCTGTTGTCGGAATCTTCATCCTACCTACTATCCTAGCACTGAGCTGCCCTTCACCCCTGCTAAAGCCACCACAACGCTGACTAGCTACTCTTCTCAATATTTGGCTAAGCATTTGCAAATCCCACTGGGTTCTCATCTTTTCATTGTGTTCTGATTAGATGCTCAGTTGCTGTGGAGCTAGGAGAAGGTTGGACAGGGTAGGTTCCTGAGTCACAGGTTCTCTTTATTGTCCCCAGCAGAAGCCTGGCTTGATGGGACACAGCAGTTTTAAAGGGCCGTTATCATGAAGAATAAAAATCCAGCCCTATGCTGCATCTGGTGTCCACTGACTGTTTTCCAACCTTGTATTTAGCAACTCCATGCGATCATGTTAAATGGAATTACACCCCAGGCATTGGTGAACTCAGTAGATCAAGTCTCTTCCCCACACACTGGGCAGCAAATATTTACTAGTCTATCCATGAAAAAGAATTCAAATCATTCAAAGTTCATTTTGACTTAATTGCATCCCAATTAGCAGATGTCCACACTACCCCACCCTGGCACCTAATAGACATATTTGCTCCTTTTTTTTTTTTTTTTGGTTTTTCAAGACAGAGTTTCTCTGTGTAGCCCTGGCTGTCCTGGAACTCACTCTGTAGACCAGGCTGGCCTTGAACTCAGAAATCTGCCTGCCTCTGCCTCCCGAGTGCTGGGATTAAAGGTGTGAGCCACCACTGCCCGGCTACTTGCTCCTTTTTAGTCGACTCTGCACTACTCCATTTCCAGGCTTCTGCTCTGAATGCACCCAAGTCTGAAGCAGGTGAATGGAACCAATTTTTCCCTGGATACTTGTTAAATGTTAAAATCTGTTTTAAAAAAAATCACCATTACTATTAATGATAAATTCTTTGCATTTCCTGTAACTAAGCAAAGATTTGGGGGATGAGGCATTTGGAAACCCCCCACTGGCAGCCATTGATTCCTTTCCTTTTGTTCTGACTACCTTGACCAAAGGGACATCAGTCACAGCCAGCTGGACCAACCTCTGGCCTACACCAGCCACCATGAGCCTCCATGGATGCTTTGAGACAATTGTCCAATGATTGCAGCCATTGACTCTGGCTCCTGAAAACACTCCCTCAGCCATGCATGTTTGAAACACTTTGTACCATAATTTTGTCTATCATAAGACTTGATGCACCCTTCGCACACGACGGGAACATTTCCCTAGCTGGAGGACTACAGTGACTAGTGCAGAGGAACAGGGCTGTGACTGATCTCAAACACAAGTCTTAATGACATGATTGACATTAAGAGGCAAGGCTCTGATGGCCCGAACATCCTTCTTCAGGCTTTGTGAGCAGGCTGTTTGGCTTGGAGGTACTCGCCTCCACTGCCTCTGCTGATTTGCGACACCAGGCCAGATAAAAGCTTCTTGAAATGGATTGTTCCTTGTCACTTCACAGTGCAGACAGTGTTAGCAGGAAGAAAGCAGAAGCAAAAATAACAGAGAGCTGCAGAGGCAGCTGCCAGGGCAAGAACAAAGGTGAAGGTGATAACCATGGCTTGACAGCTGAACAAGCATCAGTCTTTTGGGGTGGCTTGACAACCAATCACTGTGGAGGTGCCATAGGCAATGCAAGTGTAACTTGCAGCCTCCAGTCTGTGATTCTTAGTGCCCTAACAGTCTGACTCATGTTCCCAACTGCAATGCCCCAGCCTCTTAGCTCAGAGCATTCATTCTCAACTTTTCTTTTTGACAGCCCAAGAGGTACTCTTGACCTTTGAAGAGCGTCCTGGTGCTTGTACTGACATCTAATCCCAATACGGAACTTATTAACAGCCCATCTTGTCTCAAACAGCTGTTTTCCAAGCCCCATATTCCTAGCCTTCCAGTGTCAAGGGCTTGCAATTTCTGATGGACAGCTAATGACCTGCACTTTGCCTATCCTCTGTCAACGCTAGCAATCTACTGGAGACCCTGTGATGTATGTATGATGTATGTATCACCCATTGGCGGGCAATCCCATGCAATGTCAACAGAGGCAAGTTATTCTCGCAGTGAGCATTAAGTTCTGGAAGGGGTCAGGATGTTCTCTCTCTCTCTCTCTCTCTCTCTCTCTCTCTCTGAATATAAGTATGTGTAAGTGTGCACACACATATGCACAGGTCAGAGGATAACTTCCGGTGTGGTTTCTGATTCTGAGATGCTGTTCATCATTTATTTGTTGAGACATGGTCTCTTAATGGCTTGGAACTCATTAAACAGGTAAGGCTATTGAGTTTGCCCATCTTCACCTTCCCAGTACTGGGGTTATCAGCATGCACCACCATACCTAATTGTTCCTATGTGGGCCCTGGGGATTGAACACTAGTCCTCATGATTGCAAGGGTAGCACTTTACCAGCTGAGCCATCTCTCCAGCTCCCTGGCATTGTGAACTTTCTGTATTAGAACATCGTGTTGTAATGCCAAAGCATGCGTACGTGGTAGGCAGAAAAATGCTTCCTCCAAGGATACCCATTGCATACTGATCCTTGAAACCTGCAAACACGTTACCAACCATAGCAAAGAAGTTAAGGTAGAAAGTGGAGTCAAGGTTACTAGTTATTTGATTTTAAGAAACAGTTTTTTCCCCCTAGGCTATCTGGCTGGACACAATATAATCACAAGTTTCTTATATTAAAAGTAGACAAGGATGTGTCTTGGTTGTTGTGATAACATGCCCAGAGAAAAGCAACTTAGGGGAGAGAGGGTTTCTTTTCACTCACAGTGCAAGGTACGACTGGTCTGCCCCAGTTGGAAAAGTAAAGGCAGCAGGAGTTTTAAACATCCAGGTACATTTCATGCCCAATCAGAAAGCTGAGAGATATGAATGCATGCTCAGCCTCTCCCTCTTAACCCGTCCATATTATACCTTTTAGGATTGGATCCTCTGCAGAGGGGAATGGTCTTGCCTGACATTAAGATGGGTCTTCCCATGTCAAACAGAAATAGGATAATCTCCCACAGGCATGGCCAGAGGCCCATCTCCTAGTTAACATAGATCCTGTCACACTGACATAGCACTAACTATCCCAGGGAAGCAGCAAGAGAGATCAAACTGATGGGACCTAATGACTTGATCCTTCACGGCTGATGTTGAGAATGAAGAGGGGCCACTAGAGAAGCAGGCAATTCCAGAAGCTGAAAGCAGCCAGGAAGCAGGTTCCCCTGTGGCGCCTGCAGAAAGGACCAGCTCTGCACGCCTCCTGTTGTCCCTGACCCTTGGTGGATTTCTGATCTAGAACAGCTCTGCACACCTCCTGTCGCCCTGACCCATGGTGGATTTCTGATCTAGAACTGTCAGCTGACGACTTTCTGTTACATCGTTTGGTTGGTTACAGCAGCAGCAGCCAACTCATACATGCTAACCACCTCGCACTCATTAGGAACAGCTCTGCCTCTGAACAACCCAGAGTTTAAAATTCCCTTCTTCAAACATTTCTCCATTCTTGCTCTTCTGTCTTAATGAGTTGCTTAAGTATTCATTATGCTCTTCAGTCTTTGGCTTCTCACACACATATTTCATTTCTTTCTAATTATGTGAAGTTTCTAGCTGAGTTGCTGGCACACGAAAGATGCCCACTAGAGCAGTGGTAGTTGTAGTGATTCTGATTGTTAGCATGCCAGAGGGAGACGTTCCTTTGCTGTTTGTTTATTTCTTTACTTATTTTTACCTTCACACAACCTGAAGCAATGCTTCTCATGAGAAGAGCTTCCTACAAACCACCCATGAAACTGAACTAAAGCATGTTGACCAAAACCAGAAAGACGATTCTTTGGAAAATGTGGTGAATTTTAATTAAGGAAGTCTTTAAAATATTAATGAAAATGACTGAAACATCTTTCTTCTTTTTCCTCTTCCTGTTCCTCTTCTTCCTCCTCTCCTCTTCTTCCTCCTCCTCCTCTTCCTCCTCCTCCTTCTCCTCTTCCTCCTCCTCCTCCTCCTCCTCCTCCTCTTCCTCCTCCTCCTCTTCTTTAGTTAAAATTTTAAGACATTATCCCATATGCCTTGTGTCCCCTGCTTATTTCTTTGGAGAACTGAAGTATTTGATCTCTGCTCTTGTCTGAGTTTTCATTTCAATAAAAAAAAAAAAAAAAAAGAAAAGAAAAAAATTCATTTCCATGCAACCAGAAAACCATCTGTATTTCTTAGAAGATGAAATGAATCCATCACTACATACAGATTGTTTAATTAATAACTGCTTCTAATTTATATTCAGCAGCTCGAGTTGTATTTCTTAAGATGATATTGATTTTAATTTTTATTTTCTTCAATATTTTAAAAGAACAAGATATCCTTATAACTCCGGATTCAATAGCTATTCCTTCTCTAGGGTCTTGGTGGCCTCCTGAAGTGTATTTGTAAGACCTTTGTCATCAACATGGGAGACCTGTTGTGTTAAGAGCTTGTAAGAACTCAGAATGTAATTAAACCTTGTAAATAGCAACTCATGCTTTCGAATAGGATAAGAATTTGCCTGCAGGTTCAGCTGGGAGTGGTGAGTTTGCTCCAGGTTCCTCCCTGTGCTGCCTTGCCACACTGAGGCCCAGTTAGGACACACACAAGGGGACACACACACACACACACACACACACACCTCTCCTGCTGAGTCTGCTGTGCAGCCTTCCCCTGAGCTGCCCTTCTGCTGTGAATATATGTGGGTCTGGGCTTTGGTAGTCAGAAGTCTATTACTGTTTCAATCTTTTTATTTGTTATGGGTCTGTAAAGTTGTCAGTCTTTTCTTGGCTTAACTCTAGTGATTTAGATGTATTTAGAACGTCGTTTATTTCTTTTAAACTTCCTAGATTATTGGAGTATAGGTTTTTAAAGTGTTTTCTTATGGTTTTCTGAATTTCTTTGTAATGCTTTCCTCTTCATCTCTAATTTTATTAATTTGCATCTCTCTCTTTTTTTGGTTAATTTGGCCAAGGGTCTATGTGCTGGTTAGTGTGTGTATCAATCGACACAAGTTAGAGTCAGCTGAGAGGAGGGAACCTTAATTGAAAACCTGCCTCTGTAAGATAAGAAAGCCAAGAGGGCATTTTCTTAATGAGTGATTGACGGGGCAGGGCCCGGCCCAGACTGAGTGATGCCACACCTGTGTGGGTGGTCCTGGGTACTATAAGAGAGCAGACTGAGCAAGCCATTGAGTGGCACTCCTACATGGCCCTTGCACTGGCTCCTGCCTCTGGGCTTTTGCCCAGTTTTTATTCCCGCCTTGGCTTCCCTCAGTGCGCAGTGACTTGGGATATATAAGCCAGATAACCTCTTTCCTTTCTAGGTTGCTTTTGGTCATGGTGTTTCATCACACAATGGGCTGCTGACTAGATGCACATTTGTTGGCATTTGGGTGTAATATATTGTAGACATATGTTAGGTCTATTGGGTGTATAAAGTAGTTTGGTTCCTACATGTCTCTACTTACTTTAATTTTTGGTTCAGATGATCTCTCCACTTTCAGAAGTTGGGTGTTTAAATCATGTACTATTACAATAGTGGTGTTAATCTGTGTTTTGGAGTCCAGAACTATGTTTTTATTTTTAATTGTTTTTACATCCTGACCGCAGTTTCCCCTCATTCTGGTCCCTTCCCCTCCCCTCACCTCTGCCTCCACCCCCCACCCCCCACCCCCATCTACTCCTTCTCTGTTTCTTTCCAGGAAAGATCAGGCCTCCCATGGATATCAACCAAACATGGCATATCAAGTTTCAGCAAAACGAGGCACCTCCCCCCAGAGGCAGCCCAGGAGGAGAAGGGTTCCAAAGTACACAGCAATAGAGACAGCCCCTGCTCCCGCTGTTTGGAATCCCACAAGAAGATCAATCTACACAACTGTAACAGATGGGTCCAGGTCAGTCCCATGCAGGTGTCTTGGTTGTTAGTACAGTCTCCATGAGCCCCTATGAACCCAAGTTAGTTGATTTTGTGGGTTTTCTTCTGGTGTCCTTGACTCCTCTGGCTTATACAGTCCTTCCTCCCCCTCTTTCACAGGATTTCCCAAGTTCCACCGAACGTTTCGCTGTGGGTCACTGCATCTGTTTCCATCAGTTGCTAAATGACGTTTCTCTGGTGGCAATTGAGTTAGGCAAAAGTATATGAGTATAGCAGAGTATCATTAGGAATCATTGCGTTGACTTGTTCTGTTTTCCCCTTTCTTCCCCCTCTCTCCCCCCTCTCCCCTCCTCCCCCCTTGCCCCTCCCCTCTCCTTCCCCCTCCCCTTCCTCCTCCTCCTCTTCTTCCTCTTCTTCCTCTTCTTCCTCTTCATCCTCTTCATCCTCTTCTTCCTCTTCCTACTCCTCCTCCTCCTCCTCCTCCTCCTCCTCCTCCTCCTCCTCCTCCTTCTTCTTCTTCCTCTTCTGCTGCTGCTGTCCTGGCCCTCCAGGCAATGTCAGGGGTAGACTCCCTCTTGTGTATGAGTCTCAAGCTGGACCAGTCTCTGGTTGGCCATTCCCACAATTTTTGTGCTACCTTTACCACAGTACATCTTGTAAGTAGGACAAATTGTAGGTGAAAGGTTATGTGGCTGGGTTGATGTCCTAGTCCCTCCACTGAAAGTCTTGTCTGGTTACAGGAGACAGCCAGTTCTAGATCCCTCATTGCTAGGAGTCTTAGCTAGGGTCACTCTCATAGATTTCTGAGAGTTTCCATTGCACTAGGTTTCTAGCTCATCTCGGAGATGCACACCCCCAATTCCAGCTGTCTCCCCCATAATCTTTCCCTCCATTCTTCCCTCACCTGTTCCCAGGACTATGTTTTTAATGAAACTGGAAACATCAGAGATTGGTGCATTTATATTTATGACTGAAATGTCATACTGGTCACAGGACTGGAAAGAATCAAGCTGGTACTGACCTGAAAGCCCTCTGATAATATGGAAAGGCGCTATGCAAGCTACCAAGTGAGAAAGGTAATAAATAGTCCTACCATGCTGTAAAGCCTGTGGACCACAGCAACCATTCTAGCAAATACCCCAGAAGAAGTAATAGGGGCACCTTTACATGGGAGTAACCAATAGCCATCTAATTGGATGGAAAGTCTATTCAAAAAGAGTCTATTCAAAAGGAATTTATGCCTGGTAAAAAAAATTAATACTTTAAACCTAGCAAGAATCACCTGTAGCTGAAGAAGCTGTAGACCCTAGAAGAAAACATACTACTGTCGTTTTTCTAAATTAGCATAGTTTCCAACAGCATTATCACTATTTTTTTAATTTTACAGATTTTTTTTTTTGATATATATGATTGTTTTACCTGCATATATGTCTGTGGAATCCTTGCATACCTGGAACTGGAGTTACAGATAATAATGAGAATTATTGTGGGTGCTGGGAATTAGATCTTGGTCCTTTGGAAGATCAGCAAGTATTCTTAACTACTGAGGCATCTCTACTGCCCCCTCAGTATTTACACTTAGATCGGTCGATCAGTGTAGCTTGCATCCTCAAAGCAAACTTTGCTTCTGGGGCTGAAGAGATGGCTCAGCAGTTAAAAGCACCAGCTGCTCTTCCAGAGGTCCTGAGTTCAATTCCTAGCAACCACATGGTGGCTTAAAACCATCTATAATGAGTTCCGATGCCCTCTTTGGGTATGCAGGTGTACATGCAGGTAGAGCACTCATACATTAAACAAACAAACAAACAAACGAACAAACAAACTTTGCTTCTTTTTCCAGAAGATGGAAGCTATTATACAGATATACTACTGGTCAAAATGCAAAGAACAAACAACTATGGAGAACTTAGCTCCAACTGGGATGTCTACAATATAATTCCTACATCTAAGGCTCAGGAATATTGAGGAAGAGGGGATGGAAAGATTGTAAGAACCAGATCACAAGGATGACTGCTGGACTCATGAACTCCCCAAATATGGTGGTTTGTACAAGACATGCACAACCACACCAGTCAACAAGCCAACAAGGATGGAGAAATTTCCACAAGGTCCCACTCCCTAGATACAGTGCTACAGGTAGTCTATGGCTGCTGATGGAGGGATAATCAGTTTTCTCCAGAGATGAGTGATTCCCTTGTTAGATTTCTAAATTCTAAGTGGTCAGCCATAAATGATATACATATGGATAATACTAATTGAACTCAGTAGGTTTTGTATGTGTATGTATAAAATAATGGAACAGATACATCTTTAGGAATCAGGACGAGGCTCTATCTTCTGGGAACTAGCACACTTTTCATTATCACTGGAATAATATTATCATTTTTCTTAAGCCTGTTGCTATACTAGATCACATTTATAGATATTCTAATGCGAATTATCCTTATTTTGTAGTGGGCATTTGATAGACCCAAATAACTTCCTTGTATTTAACCCTTTTTACATCTATGCTCACAAATGAGATTATTGACCAGTTTTTATTTTTGGACTTCATGAGGACTGCTTTCTCATTCCCTCGAATGTTTGGAGAAGTTCGGGGGATTTACCTGTCAACCCTGCCATGCCTTTCCGGTGTTCAGTTTTCCCTCTAGGTCAAGCAGGATAGAAGTAGCACCAATATTGTGATGGTGAGAAGATCTAACTATCTGAGATGTATGATGACCAGATTTGTAGCCAGCTTGACTACATTTGGAAGTAAAAAAAACCCAAGCAGCAGGCACACCTGTGAGGGATTTTTTTTTTTTTTGGTTTAATTATTTGAGGTGGGAGACCTACTTTAAATCTGGATCATTTGAGGTTAGAAGATCTACTTTAAATCTGAGTGACACCTTCTGGTGGAAGCCCACAGAATAAGACATGGGAAAATAAGTATTGTGCCACAAGGAGGAGCTTCTCTGATAAGTGTTAAAAGATGTGCTGATTGTTTTCTATCCTTTTACCCTAGAAGGTGTCTATCCTTGATAGTAAGATGTGGTTTTTTTTTTTTTTTTTTTTTTTGGAGGCGGCAAAAATATGGATCTTGCATACTAACTCAATGTCAATCCTTGTCTTTTTGTTGGAGAATTGAGATTGTAAAAATTGATAATTATTGAATAATGCCTATTAATTCCTGTTATTTTGTTGCTATGGTGCTGTTTTCTTAGACCACTTTTGGTTAACTGTTCTTGGATTATATTTCTTATGCTCTCCTGAATATACTACCAAGGACTTTACCTCACACAAGCTCCTGAAATCTGGTCTTAAGTGATTTGTATTTTATAGATACTAACATTTGGAGAAAAAAAAAATAACCTTCCAAGGAAATAAACAACTTGTATTTAATTCTTTATTATTTCCTTAAATTTGATCAATCCACAAGCTAACTAGAGAGCAGCTGGCCAAAATTTCAAAGGCTCTCTCAGAGAAAGAGATTGAGAACCAGAGCATGGTCTAGGAGCTATGGCACTGAGCTGTAATCTGCTCCAAAGGTGGCTAGAACATTACGGTGCCTGCTGGTAAGAGTGGCTGTGATTCTACTGATCATTATTTACCCTGGGTCATTCACCATACAGTGCTCTCTCACAGCAGCTATCCCTGACTACTATGATAAAAATATATAATCTATTAGAGATCCACAGTACAAGTTCAGGCTATTTGTCTCCACTAGTCATTTCCCTACTTTAAGAAAAAAGGACAAAGATTCAATAAAAATAGCATGCTGTTAGAACAACATGAGAGAAGACTCTAACACACCTAACTTTGTTAGGAACTAGACACATAGAACATGACAGCTTGACCATGCTCTGATGAGTATATGAGCAACACAAATTAGACTTGGTTGTTTTGTTTTTGGGGGTAGAGGGAGTAAGAGTTGGGGAATAGAACTGGGAGGAATAGAAAGGGAGTATGATTAGAGAACATTGTATGAAATTCCCAAGCAATTAATAAAAATATTATGGTGGGGGAAAAAAAAGACTCAAAGCATGACAGTGACTGTGCTGCCTGATGCAGAGGGCAACAGACACCCTCTGTAGTCTCAAGAAAGGAGGGCTGATTAATGGATCTTGTTAGCCAGAGTAATTGGTGTTGCAAAAGCCACAGCTTTGGCCCCATGAGACTAACAGATGCCAACCCCAAAAAAGCTCTCTACTCATTCCTGTCACTAATGAAGGTCACAAAAGTTTTGAGTGACTTTCAAAAATGTACATCTTACTGCTTCTTTGGGTTGGTTAAAGAAGTGAAAACAAATTGAATTCCTAGTTTGGCAAGCCCTTGCAAAAGATGGAGAGAATGTAAGGAACTCAGCTGCAGAAGGATTTTCTGTCCAGTTTTTATGTTTGTTGATTCTTTGAAAATTTCATCCATTTTTATCATATTCACCCAACCCCCCTTTAACTCCTTCTAGATCTGTTCCCACTTTCCCAACCCCCATTTATTTTCAATGAGCCCACTGCCTCAGAGTTCGCTGTCCATATGTTTCCAGGTGTGGGACCTGGATTGACCTACCGGTAGCAACACCCTTGAAGAAAAGTTCTAAGTTAGGGATGGAGTCTCATGAACCACATTCTTATGTGTGAGCATGACTGGCTTGATCCTGCACAGATGTTGTGCTGGCCGCTGTGATTCATCACTGCTGTGATGGCAGTGGTTCTGTGGTGCCCAGGGTGTTTCTTCACTCCTGTCCTCCCCAGCCTCTGACTCTTACAGTCTTTCCTATTCTTCTCTCTAGATGGTCCTTGGGTCGTGGTGGGGGTGTGGTATAGATCTTGTTTGTGGCTGAACATCCCCCCATGGCAGCCAGGAAGCAGAGAAAGTGAGTACAAGTAGTGCCTAAGGCAAGATGTAGCCCCCAAGCAACCTACTTCCTCCTGTGAGACCCCATTTGCTACTTCCAACCACTTTGAAGTAATGATGTATTATGAATACATGGATATCATATCATGGATAATCAATGGATATCATATCATGGATAATCAATGGATAACACATCCATTAGGTCTGAACTCTCATGATGTGATGATTTCCGGAAATGGCATTACAGACACACCCAGAGGTATGCCTTACCAATCTCCTAGGTGATTCTCAAGTCTAGAAGAGTTGACTATCAAGACTAACAATTCTAATCTTGATTTCCTAGGATGGAAGCAGGGTACTACATTTGATATGATGATGCTAAAGATGTAGTCTCTGCGCTTCCACAATCTAAACCCCAGTGGAAGGATGGCAGGCACATTTATTATCACATGTCCCTGCCATTTAGTTGGCCAGAGTGGAGACAGTGTGAAGACTTCACTTGAAATCAGTAGAAAAAAACCCACTGTGATTAATTAAACATCTTCATAGATAAGCCAGGGAGAATGCTATAGTACATTTACATCGATTCAGAAAGCTTAAGTAGAGGCTATACAATACAGCCAGTTTTAAAGAGCACAGGAAAGATACAAATAACCCCAGTGCTCTGTTCCATGTAAGTGGCAGAGATACAGAGAAAGAGAGACAGAGATAGACAGACAGAGGCAGAGAGACTGGTCCCGGCATGGGCTTTTGAAACCCACAACAAGGCCACACCTCCTAACCCTTCCCAAACAGTTCTACCAACTGGAAACCAAACATTCAAATATATGATCCTATGGGGGCTATTCTCATTCAAACCACCACAATGAGTATCTTTGGGGGTTCCTAGCTAACCAGCATAGTCTATGTGGTGGGTTCCAGGCCAGTGAGAGACTCTTATAATCTTACACACAAAGTGGATAGAAGTTGAGGAGCAAGACCTGAGGTTGTTCTCTGGCTTCTACACATGTGTCAATGTTGTGAATGTTCATCCCCCTACATATGCACTTGTACATTACCCCCACATACACATCATGTGCAGAAGACAGAACAGAGGCGAGCCTAACGTGAAGATAGATTTACATATAAAAACTGAGACAATAGAGAAGACTGTCTTGGAAGCATTCACCATTCCCAGGGTTATCTCCTGCATTTCATGTTCTAGCTCATTGGCTTCTAGACTATTCTGAATCTAACCAGTCCATCCAAGAGCCCTCAGTGTTCTTATTTCCAATCTCCATCTTGCTCACTCCCTTCATGCCAGCTATCCCATCTCCTGCCTTAAGTAATGTGTGTTTGTCCCTCTGCCTTCTAGTAACTCTTCTGTTCTTTTACTCTCTTGTTGTAAGGATGGGTTGTTGCTTCCTGAGTTCTATCGCTTCCCTGTTTCAAGCAGAAGGCCTCTTGCCTACCCCCTGCTCTGGGTTCATCTTCCTCTTTCTAATTTCCCTATGACGTCTCTCTTTATCCAAAAGCCTAGATTCCATCTACATGTTATCTTTGGTGGCTACAAATCCTAGTTGAAATGTGGCCTTTCCCATCACAGAGATTTGTATCTGTTGATTCATGGATGTATCCTAGCACCTAGAGTGGTGTCTGAATCTGGAAGTCCCCATGTGCATTTGCCAGACGAACCGAGTCAGTATGTGAATAAATGCATGAGCATGCATGTTGCCATGGAATCAGGAAATAGACAGTGACTATCACTCAGGATTGCCTTTTATCGTTAAAATTTGACTTTGGTTTATGAGTTTTCTAGGCAGATGGAGGGTGAAGAGGGGGAGGAACTGGGCTGCTTTCCTGGTAGAGGAGACAGTGATTATGAAAGTACAGGATTCCGGAAGAGTGGATTTAAGAAAGCACACTTGTTCCAATGACATTTTATAACATCGGAGTATTTGTCCTCAGACTCCTTATCTTAAATGACTCTTTTTTTTTTTTTTTTTTGTAGAAGTAGTGAAATTGAGTCAAGGCTGCTCTGACAACCTCATTCCTCTCAGAAGTTTGAGGTCTCATAGCTGAAAATACAGGGTCTCTTTACACAAATGGTCAGAAGCATAAAGTAAATAAGTTGCTCTAAGTCCAAAGCTCTGAAGCTGGGACCGTAGAGTCTTGTGTGTGCTGAGACTGGAGAGAGGAAATAAAAATGTCACAGAGGGCAGGGGGAGAGTGGAGATTTCTCCACCCTCAACTGTATGGGATGTATGGGAAAGTTGAACAGCATCCACTCTGCAGCCCAGTGTCATGTGAGCAAATGTCACCTGGAATGTTGGCTTGGTCTCTCATGCTGGGGATTCAAATACATAGATGGTATAGTGCAATCTAAATCACTTATAAAATATTAAGTGAAGATTCAAGGATTCCTATGCCTGAAAGTTGATCAGCGACAGACATAAGGAAAAGTTGCCATGTGGTGTACTAGAGAAAGCTCTATATTCTGAGTTCTAAGTTCAGGATTAAATCTTGGAACTGTCCCATGACCTTGACAAAATGTCTTACCTTTCCATGACCAAATGAGCTTATGTCATTCTCATGAAGGTCAGTTTTCTTAGGCTGAGGAGATGACTTAGTGGGTATAGCACTTATGTCTCAAGAGTAAGAACCCAAGTTGGGATTCTCAGAATCCATGTAAAGAGGCAAGTATGGTGCCACGCACTAGTAACCACAGTGCTCTGCAACGGGGGCAGAGACAGAAGAACCCCTGAAAGCTCATGGGCAAGCTATCCTGGCCCAAATGGCCAAATGCCAGGCTCAGGAGAAGTTCTGTCTAAAACACAAAGTAGAAGATGCCTGAGGACCAACACCTGAGGTTGTCCTGTGGTCTCCACACTCATGTTGCACAACATGTGCCTACCCATCACCACTGCACACACATGAAAACACCAAAAATAAATACAACTGCAATAGATTTCTTATATCAACAAAGTCCAACTTGTTAATGATATGGAAACTTGGAAGTTATGATTCAGGCAGACATGCACAAACATTTTGTAAATAAAAAAAAAGAAGCTAAATTTAGAAAATATTAGCCAAAATGACAGACCATGAAGATTACATAAAGAGATGATGGTGCCCAGAGAACACCATTTTATAGTCTCTAAGTTATTGATGAAGTTGGTATTCTTTCCAACACCACTGGTTCACTTGGGATGGAAGAAGGATGCCATATGCCTTGCCGCAGGATGGAGTCATAACTCATTACGGATAAAATGAGATCATTAGGATGACAGATTGCCAACATACGGGATGCAGTCACAGGGCTCCAGAAAAATCAACAGCTCATGGGCGAGTCCCCATGGGTGGGACTGACTGACTGATGTTTAGCTGTGATCTTTATCCCCAACTCTTCCACACACATTGGCTGAGGAAAAATAAGGAGAATAGCAGTGTTTAAGAGAAAAGAAAGAATGTTTCCTTAAATGACCTATTCCTGACACCCTCCATGCTAGGTACCTTGTTATTATCTCTTGCCAGTTATCATCCAAGTTCCTATTTGAATGGCGAATGTGGGGAAAGTAGAGCCTACTGAGGGAATGACAGAGCCTGATTCTCCCTCTTATGGATCCCAATAACAGAGTAATCTGTGACTTACTTCATCCATCACTCCTGTTTTTATTACCTTTTTAGTTGATGTTACACTTTCTGACAAAAGCAACTTAGGAAAGGAAGAATGGCTCTTCCTGCCATCTTGGTGCCTGTGGAGGCCTGCTTGGAACAGGACTTCTATAATCAGCAAATATGTCCGGAAGACTGTGGTGCAAGGCTACTTTTGTTGGCTACAAGCAAGGTCTCGGGAACCAAAGAGAGCACATGGCTCTTCCTAAAATTGAAGGTGTTTATGTCTGAGTTGAAATTGAGTTCTACTTAGGCAAGAGATGTGCTTATGTGTGTAAAGCAAAAAACAATACAGTGACTGCTAGAGGCAAAACAAACAACCAGAGTGATCTGGGGAAACGTAACTCAGCCCATGGAAACAGAGCACAGTTTGAGCCAAATTCCGAAGCAACCTTCCTGCAAAGGCCATTGGACACAGAATCCATGTGATGCTGTACCTGTCCTGGATTTAATCTAATGGAGGGTAAAAAGTGTGGGAAAATAGGAATGGAAGAATGTATTCTGACTCCCAGGTGGACTGTGCAGTCCATTATGGGGAAGTCATGGTGGCAGTGGCTTGAAGCAGCTGACCACATATGCCTGAGAGTCAGGAAGCAGACAGTGATATATGCTGGAGCTTGACTTTCTTACTTCTTTTTCTTCAGTCTGGGACTCCAGCTCATGGCATGGTGCTGTCTAAATTCAAAGTGAGTTTTCCCACCTCACATAACAAAATCACATCCCTCACAAATGTGCCCAATGGTTTGCTTTCACAGTGATGCCAAATCCCATCATACTTAACCATCAAATATATGTCCACTCCTAACCATACATGGACAAGATTTGGGAATCTACACACAGAGATTCCAGAATTTTCTCTTCCACAAAACATCTCAAGGTGTCATTTCTACTCTTTTTTGCTCTTCCTCTGTGTCCCTGTCTTGCCAAGCCATTCTGCCAACTAGTCCAGTGAGGACACAGAGTTTCTTTGGCTGATTTCAAATGATAGCTTTTATACAGAAGAGAGGAAGGAAGAGAACATCTAGAGGCCAACTGTGGTGGTTATATCTTGAAAGACCCCAGCAGAGACTGCCGGGCTCAGTCTGGTCCCCAACAGAAGGTACAACTATCAAGAGCTACTGGGCTCAGACTATGAATCAGAAGCACTAAGCATTATTATTGTTTTTAATATTTTAATTTTGGGTCCCTACTTTCAATCTTTTAATAGTTATTTCAAGTTGCTTCAGATCGTTTGTGAACTAAGAGAGGTTTAAAATATGAACGATGCTTCCCAGATTCCTGTGCAACAACAACAGCCAGCTGCCGCGAGTCCCACCATGGACTGCCCCACTCTCGGGTTTGCCAACCACTTATTGGGTACTGACTATAGACTAGGATTGGTGCAAGGTTCTGAGAACAACTACGATGGCTTCTCTCATGGAGCCCAGTCTAGTAATAAATTTCTGAGTAAACTGAAGCACAGAGAAGTAACTCACTGAGGTAGAAATAGCGAGGTCTTTGGGAAGCAGGATGAGGACTGGAGAGTGGGCATGGTACAGTTCACAGGATGTAAACCCTCTACTGAGGAGCAAGGCATCACACAGAAACACACTATAAAATCTGTGTGCAAAAGGAGTAACAATGCTATTACTTTCACCAGGACCAAGTCCACACCTCAGTGGACTGATTCATTGCCAGACAGAATTTCTATACATGTCCCCAAAGCCTTGAGGCATACCACTAATCTACTGAGACACAGAGGCTCTGTAGGCAGCTTAAAATCAAAAAATACCACTGGGAATCATAGCAGAATATTTTAAGTACATGAACTTAAATGTACAGCACATCTGTGAAAGGGGCAAATGGGACCTTAGAAAACATCCCTAGGCCCCATCCAGAAGGCTCTAATAAGTTATGGATACCAAAGAAATAGACATCTGCCTTTCACTTTTCCTATGTGCATTGTGGCTGTTCTGGAGTAGAAGTGTCATTCAGACATAGTTCATGAGCAATCTAAACATGCTAAAGAGAGCTACAAACGTGCCACATTGGATCCTGTGTGTGTACCTAACCACACACATGAGCCAGTCTAAGGTAGTTCCAGGAAGCAAACATCACCCTTGAGAGAAGAGCAGAGTCCATGTGCAGGGACTTCAAGGGGTAAGGGGATCATTTCGCTGACCAAAGGCAGGGAATAGTTATCAAAAGGGTTGAATTTGAATGTGGAAATGATTATTTCCCAGGAACCTGAGTAGAAAGGCACTCAGGGATCCTACTGGCCTTCATGCTGCTATGCATTTGGAACAAGAAGAAAGCCTTCCACGGGAGACTTATTGCTGAGGACCAAACCGGTGCATACTTCACCCACACATGGTGTCCAAACACCTCCATCACTTTGCATTGCTCTCAGCTGCTCATTTCAAGTGATTCTTCACCCCACAGAGGAGGCTTTTCTCTTTTCTCTGGGCGTCCTGGATGTTTTCTTTTAGACAGAGAGGCCCCTACTCCATCAGGTGTTTACCTATTTGAGTGGTTCTGTTTTACATGAATATACATCAGTGGGTCCTTGGACACTCTTTCTGTGTACCATGATAGAGTCTCCTTTGGGAGCCAGAGCATCTGGAGCCTTCACTGCAGTAATGATCCATTCCTGGAGGGTGTGAATGCTGTGCATATTCTACACTAGTCTTTCATTTCCTTTGTCATCTATTAACTTCAACGGCTATAAATTAACTCCTATAAAGAATCTTCCATTGCTGATAAGTCTGAAGCTCTCGGGCAGCTTAAATGCTGGGCTGTGGCTCCCTAGTTGTTCAGATCCAATCCCACACACCAAACATTGTTCTTGGGCCTCTTTTCAACTCTCTCAAAACCATTCCGAAAGAGGTGGTGGTGTTTTGTTTTTTCTTTTTCTTTACTTACTTTTGGATATTGATCCATGCAAATGCACTTCTAGGAGAATGGTGAGCCCACAAGCTAATGTTGGCAAAGTAGGCAGAGACCCTGGAGAATGTCACTGAGTTTCTGAATCAACCAGCCCCAAAGCTTTGTGAGGTACCTTTATATTGTAAGATAATGAAGAATGTCTTTATTGATCAAGTCATTAGGAATCATGTTTTCTATCTCTTCAGCTGGATAAACAATGCCAAGCTCATTTGTATCTACAATAAGGTTTATAACACACGCTGGTGCACTGTTTCACAAACAGCTGTTTGCTTCCCCACTCCCTTGTTGTCACTGGACAAAGCGTTCTGAATGCTTTACCAGTTTCACAGGCAAAACCATCTCGTGTATGTGTGTGTGTGTGTGTGTGTGTGTGTTTACATTACCATGATTTCAGTGATACTGAAGAGCTTTTTGTACTCATCCTTCTCATAGTAGCTGAAGTAAAGGTCAGGGCTGGAAAGTAAACATGACACCTGCGCAATAATCACCTCTCACTACTTTTGGTCTGAAGTCATACAGCTTAGGCTATTAATGCCTCTATAATCTTCAGGGTGGTATTGCACATGGTAGAAGCTATTTAGAGGCAGAGGCTTTGAAACTTACCCATAACTGGCAAAGAAAGGAACTCATGCCGAGTTTTGTACCCTTTGGTTCTTTTGATTTGCTTGAGAAGTGTGCTTCATGGCTGCCATTTCTATCATCCCTATAAGTGGTCTAAAATACAAACCATGCTGTCATGGGTTCCTTTAGCTGAGGATGTCCATCCAAAGCAGGAGAGATGTTCAGACATGCCGTTGCAGGGCCAGGTGCCTGTCTGGGTGATGATGATTAGCAGAAGCAGGTGTATAACCAATGTCACCTATAATATGACATAGTAGAGTGGCCCAGACTTAAAAGCAACATTTCTGGTTAAGGCAGTGCAGGCACTGAGAGTTGGTACAGTGTCTGCCTGTTTCCCAAACAAGAATTTCCAGACTTCTTGTTCACTGCCTTTCTGTGGCCTTTCCTCCACCTGTGTTGGAATGGTAGACATCTTGGTAAATACAAACTTGCCTGAGAAATGTGGGGTTTTTTAGTGTCAGGTTGAAGAAGCCACAATGCAATCATAAATTCTATTTCATTTTCTTTTTCTTATTTTTTTCTTCCTTTATTGGTTTTTGAGACAGTCTCATGAAGCCCAATGCTGACTTCTAGGCATGACATGGCTGTAGATACCTGCACAGGACCTGCATAAGACTAAGCCAGTCAGCATTCCAGCCTAGAGGCCCCACCCCTATCAGAGGAGCTGTTAGCAGTTAATGGCTCCTGAGGGAAGGAAAGTCAATCTCTTTGGGGGATGTGGTTGATGGTAGCTTACTCAGCCCCAGTGGATGGCACCACACTCAAGTATATATAGGCAGTACTGATTGGACTCAGAGGGTTGATAATTATAACTTTAAAAAAAGGAAGATATAAAGTTGGAAAAGATATGGAACAAGAGACACTAAGGGTGGTGGTGAGAGGTAGTGGAGGGTGGATATGATCACTATAAAATGCATAAATGTATAAAACCTGAGAATAAAAATATTTTTAATGAACTGGAGATGTATCTCAGTGACAGAGTACCTGGCTTTGTCTTAGGTTTGCAAGTTCCTAGGTTTGATCTTTAGTACCACAGAAGTAAAAATTAACAACAACAATAACAACAACAACAACAACTAAAACCTCATGGAATTTGCATCCTGTCTTTTCACTGTGATGAAGAAACAAAGCCTCTGCTTTAACTGGAAGTTCCTAATGTATTCTCTACCTTGGTGGCTCTGACAAGGAAATGGTTCATGTTGACCAAGCAGCAAAGGTTGTCTTGTAAGAGAAGCCAGCTATAGTAAATGACAGTGAGGCTATGGTGAGGGTGAGGGATGGGATCAGATAGCTGAATGCTATGGCTACAGTACACACACAAAGGCCAGTGGGAACCGAATCACTGCTGGACAAGTCTTTGCTTGGTAAGAAAGATGAACAAGGACATGTCAGGCTAGGGAAAGGACATCTACAAAGCACAGGGGTGAAAGAATATCTAATGCTTCAAAAGCTTCCATTATCACAATATTCTTGGAGGACAAAGGACCAGGGTAGAAGTAACAGGAAATGAAGATGAGGAACGTGGTATCTTACTAAGGATGTATGTCACATACAAAACTTAAGATTCACGCATACTAGGCAAATCACACATACTGAGCAATATCCCTACCTCAAATGTATATATTGTTGTTGTTATTGTTATTTCTTTGTATGTATATATATATATATATATATATATATATATATATATATATATATTCATGAGGGTATCTGTACATATACATGTGAGTGTGTGTGCATGTGTGTGCATGCATGGATTGTCTGAGGTTGACCTTGGGTGTCTTCCTCAATCTCTCTGTATCTTATCTTTTTAAAGACAAGATCTCTGACTGAACCTAGAACTCAGTGATTCAGAGGTTGTCTGGCCAGTGAGCTTCAGGGATCCATTGATATTTGCCTCCCGCACTGCCATGCCTGGTGTTTTACATGGATGCTGGAGATCTTTCTTGATTGATTTTTTTTTTTTTTTTTTGTTAACTTGAAACACTTTGGAAGAGGGAATCTCAGTTGAAGAATTGTAGGTATATCTGTGGAACATTTTATTAATTGTGTGGAACATTTTATTAATTGTGGGTGGAGCTGTTCCTGGGAAGGTAGGCCTAGGCTGTAAAAGAAAGGCAGGTTGAGCAAGACAAGGAGAGCAAGCCAGTGAGCAGCATTCCTCCATGGGCTCTACTTCAGTTCTTGACTCTAGATTCCTTCCTCAGCCTCCTTCAGTGATGGACTGTGACTTGTCAGCCAATTAAACCCTTTGATTCCCTGAGTTACTTTGAGTCAATGTTTTGTCACAACAGCACTGAACCAAACTCAGGTCCCCATGCTTGTATGTCAAACACTTCACCTACTGAGCCATCTCCCCATGCCTCCAATACTCGTTGTTTTCTTTTTCTTTTTTGACTTGTTTTGACACAGTATTTAGGCTAGCCTTGAGCTCTGTAGCCTAAAGCCTCCTGAATATCTAATGTTGCAGGCTAAGCCACCAGATCTAGCTTATTAGTTCTGTCTAGTACATAATAAAACCTATTTGTTATAGAAAATATCATCAGACAAAACTAATCAGAAATTACTACCCATCCTTACTGTTTAACCATGGTCACTTTTACCTTGATTCTTCTTTTATGTGTGAGCAATAAAACACTTTTTTTCTAACTAGCCATCCCATTTTATGATAAATCTCAAGCATATTTTTATATAAATAATACATTTCCACTCAACCTTACAAAATGGCACAGAGAACATTCTTTTCTTGTATAGAGTAAATTGAGCAGCATCACTCAAGTTATTAGAACAATTTCCTGTTGGAAGCAGCTCTGATGAATCACCTTTTGCATTTGGCTTTGGCATGAGATGGTTCATTTCCATAAAGCAAATTTCTGTAAGTGAGTTTCTGTATATCAAAGGGCAGGAACAAAAAGGGCAGACCTTCTGCCTGATCCAAAACCCTCCCTGTCATCTCTGAAATATACTCAGAGCACAGAGCCATTAATGGGTTCTGAGAGCTGAATTCAATGTGGTGATATGTGCACAATGTTATTTTAAAGTCTAAGGATTTAGATTAAAGTGTGTTTGTGTGTGTGTGTGTGTGTGTGTGTGTGTGCATGTGTGTGTGTGTGTGTGTGTATGGGGAGGCAGTAAGTTGACCTTGGGTATTGTACCAGGTGCCATCCATCTTGTCTGAAAGTGGGTCTCTCATTGGCCTATAAATCACCAGTAGATTCTCTCTATTAATGACTGATGTATAAGTGCCAAGCCCACTGTGGGCAGTGATAGACCTTAGGCACATAGTCCTGGGCTATGTAAGAAAGGTAGCTGAACAAGCTATGGGGGGCAAGCTGGGAAGCAGTGTTCTCTGTGGTCTCTGTTTATGTTCCTACCTCCAGGACCCTGCTTGATTTTCTGCCCTAACTTCCCTCAGTGGTGAACCATGAAATGAAGTATAAGCCAAATAAACCCTTTCTTCCTTCAGGTTGCTTTGGATCCTGATGCTTAAATTACAGGAATGGAAAGACTGTTGAAAGGGAAGGAGGATGTATGTGAGATCTCTGTTGGACAATGAGATGGTAGATGGACAACCTGGCCTTCTCACCCACCATTACCCAACAGACCGTCTTCCTACTCTCTTGCTCTTTGAGATGTAGAAGAGAATCACTGGAACCTGGCACTTGGTCCTGGCGGTAGCTCATTTTCAGTAGAACTGCAGACCTCCTTTCACCTGATCAGGTGCATGTGGAGCAACTGTCATTTTTGGGGGGTCTTTTAAATTTTGCTCTGTTTTATTGACTCTCCCCTTACTCTGGTTTCTGAAGCCAGCATGAGTCTGGTTTGAGGCTTAGACTAGGAGTCACAGCTGACTATCTGGAGCCTTTGTCTCTTCTTTAATTAAAAGATGTTTCTCCTTTCTCAATGTTATCCTAGAGTTTGTTTGAAAAACTGCAGAAGTAATTGGATTTTCTCTCATGAGTATGCAAAAGAAGATTCCGCCCTCTCCCTCTCTCCTGTTCCTGCTTCCCTCCCCACTTCCTTGCCCTCCCTTCCCTCCCTCCCTCCTTTAACACTTTTCCTCTTTCTTCCCTTCACTTCTCTGGATGCCTTCTCTGTTCTTTCTTTGCCTGCTTCCTTCTCTTCCTTTACCTTTCTTTCATTTCTTAGCCTGTCTTGTCTCTGTCTTCATCTCTCTCTATCTCTGCCTCCATCTCTCTTTCTCAAGAGGAGGTAGACTTATTTCAAGAAATGCATTGTGTACACTTCAAGGAAAAGCCAATCCCACGCATTCAATATTGCGTGAGCTCCTTCCCCAGGCAGTGACTTGTAGCTTGGCTGGGATCCTACAGGGAAATTGTGGTGATACCTGATGTTTTCATTTATTTATATCTGTTAATTCAACTGTTGAAAACTAGAAATTCATTATTCATAGTATTTGGAGCCAGGCTTTCTGTGATTTGTAATCACACATCATAGGTGAGCCTAGGAAATGTAGGTCATTGCTCATATGACTCACATTCTGATGAACTGATGGCTGCAAATGATGGACATGGAGGTCCTGTATGTGAGCTGCTCACTGGAAGGGAAAGGGAAAGAAAAGACAGAGCTTGGGAGATGACTCGGTAGGTAAAGAGTTTGCTGTGAAAGTACAGGGCCTGAGTTTGTTCCCTCAGAATCTATGTCAAAAGATATGGTGGTTTTATACCTCTGTGTCAGTACCAGGAAGGCAGAGACAGGGGCAGTGGGTCACGATCCCTTTAAGGGTCAAATGACCCTTTTACAGGGGTCGATTATCAGATATCCTGCATATCAGATATTTACATCTCCATTTATAACACTAGCAAAATTACAGTTATGAAGCAGCAAAGAAAACAATTTTGTGGTTGGGGTCACCACAACATGAGGAACTGTGTTAAAGAGTCATAGCATTAGGAGAGTTGAGATCTACCTGACAGGAGGCTCCCTGGTCCTTGCTGGGTACTCAAGAATCAGCGAGCTCTGTCTCAAAAAATAAGGTGGTGTGTGACTGAGAACAACATCTGATGTTGACCTCTGGCACACACACACACACACACACACACACACGCCTGTGGACATACAAATGTGGACACATACAAAATAAAGTAAGCATTGACCAACCCAAGGAAGGGTGAACTGCAAAGCTATCTATAGGAGCCATTATCTTCAAATCCGTCATGAATCATTGTGATGGGATATTAAGCTTCCAGTGTTGTATGCTTGTGCACAGTGGAGGGACTAGGCATGGTCCACACAGTTTACGAAGCACACAAGCCGTCTTTCCTGGTTAAGGCAGTGTCTCCGATTAGAAGCGTCTCTATAATAATCCTACTGCTAAATTTATCTTGCAGCCATTTATTTCCTTAAAATTGGAAAGAAAGGCTGTGCACATTGGCAGACCTTTTAGAATATTGCCTTGTTGTAAAGACTTTCATTAGTTATTTTCCAAATTAAATGGAAATCATTATATAAAAGGAGCTCCAAATTATTTAAGACAATAACAACCTCAAAAAAAGTGTACAACTCTAATTACTTTAAATAAGTAAATAAATAAATAAATAAATAAGTCCCTGAACAAGCACAAAGTTAAAGGGCTATTCAGAAGCTGAGGTAGGCAAACTTAATTCTCCTTCAGGGCAAGTCCTGGGTCAGCTCAGATCTAAATGGTGACAGGCTAGTTTATCAGACTGCTGGTGCAAATGGTGGAACATATGAGAAAGGCATGTCTGTCAAAACCGTGGAAGCTAGTTTGCTTCTAAGAGGAAAGGCTGTTATGTTGAGCAGCAACTGGACCCCAAATCATGTTTCCTTCATCTTGTGCCTGGTAGGGAGAGGGAGCGTTGGCTGCTTCTCAGTCTAGCGATGTGTTACTGCATGTGTTTCCCATTGGGTGAATGCTGTGCTGTGTCCTCATGCTGCACTGACTCTTCCAAGGGACTAAGCAGGGCAAGTCTTATTATTAAAGCTAATTAAACCACTCTGAATTATAGCTTGTCCCAGCTGTTACCTAACAGAGTGACCATCTGAAAGTACGAGAAAATGAAAAGATGAGGATTGGATGGACAATAAATCCACTCTTTCCTTGTTTCAAAACACAACAGCAACCTTGAGGACCGGGACTCTAGCTCAGCTGGCAGGATACCTGCCTAGCGTGCGTGAAGCCCTGGGTTCAGTACTCAGCATTGCTTAAACCAAGTGTGACACTCAGGTTTGTGATCTCAGCACTCAGAAAATGGAGGTAGGAAGACCAGGAATTTCAAATCATTATTGGCTATGTATTCAGTGTGGGAGGCCAGCCTGGGCAATACAGGAAAAGATGCAGTGGGAACGGGAAAAAAATAAAATAAAATAAAAATAATTTAAGAAATCCTTTTCACCTTAATCCACCCTCCAATCATGGGCTCGGGAGGTGTATTGGTGGTTAATAACAATGGCTACTTTTTCAGAGGACATGGGCTCAATTCCCAGCACCCGCAGGTGGTTCATAACCATCTGTCTGTAATTCCACTTCCTGTGTATCCAGTTTCCTCTTCTGACTTTCATGGACACCAGGTACACATGTGGTTCACAAACAAACATTCAGGCCAAACACTCATACACATAAAATTAATAACTGTTTTTTAAAACCTATTAAAATCCCAAACAAAAAGAAAAACAGACAAATAAACACAACCTGACCTTGTGGATACACCAGAAGCTCTTGAATCCCTTGCGCTTGCCTTCAGCAGTGCTGCGGACTTATGCCTTTGGACCCATGGCTACTGTGAAGACAGTAGAATTGATTTTCTTCTCTAGTTTCTAAAATCCCAGTAGCCAGACTAATTAAACAACAGATCTATGCTGCACACTAGTCATAGCTAGATATGATATAGCATGTGTTTGTTCTTTTCTTTAGTGTAATCTGGTACAATTATTGATGCCCAAGAAACAGGGAGAGAACAGATTCCTTTTCTGTCTCTAACATAATCATGTCATGGCTTGGAATGCAAATATGTGTTAGATATCATCATGATGATGGGAGGGGGAGGTGTGATGAACTTACAGGCATTATTGATAGAAGCAGTAATTGAAAATGTTCACTTCAAGTAGAGCTGGTTGGGATGGGAGTGAGAAATGAAGACAAATGGGAACATCCAGTTGAGTACATGTGGAAAACATTTGAACATAGTGTGGTAGCAGACTGTGTGCGTGTGTATGTATGTGTGTGAAACTTGGCACCCATGTCATATATGGACATGAATAAATATGTATTGTGCATACAGATATCAATGATAGAAACACACATACATGCAAGATACAAGTCTATCAGCAAAATAAATGAAGTGGAAGAGATGATTAATAACGTTACTTTATGAGAGATGCCACATTTCTTTGCTGGATTATAACTTGGGGCAAAGTTTGGAATTAATCCTGGGCTCTGTTTTTTTCTTCACAGGAGTTGATTCATGTGATGACATGGCCAGGCCCAGTTATTGATCCAGCCCCATCTGTATGTGGCTGGAAAGGCATTTTGTCATTGTGAACCACATCCTCAAAGCTAGGAGACTACCTTGGGACTATGAGACTATATAATATAATACACACACACACACACACACACACACACACACATATATATATATACACACACACACACACACAATGTGTGTAGTATACATAGAGTATGTATATGTGTTCATGTGTGTTCAGATGCATGCATGTACACATACGTGCATACATGCAAATGCCATGGGTCAAAGTCTCTTAGTCTCTCTCCATCTTATTTTTTCAGACAGGGTCTCTCACTGAATCTAGAGCTTACTGATTCAGCCAGGTTGGATGGCTGGAGCTCACTGATTTGGCTAAATTGGCTGGCCAGTGAACTCCAGAGCTCTACTTGTCTCTATCTCCCCCACACCCCATTTTGGGCTGAAGAGTCTGACTTTTCATGGGAGTTCAGACCCCCAGGACCTGTAGTCTTCACCTGTGAAGCCAGCACCGTACCACCTGAGTCCATCTGTCTAGCCCATGTTCTCCTGGGTGAGTCTTCCTTCTTTAGTTAAATCTTTCTAGAAATACCCCCACAGACATACCCAGAGATGTGTTTCCATGGTGACTTTAAATCCCATCAACTTGAGTGTTGACTAACCATCACAGTGTGTGTCCCACTAGGCTCATTTCTGTTGAGAATCTTGACCAGTACTGTCTCTTCCTCACATAATTTTTTGATTTGAGTATGACTTTTCAGTAGCCTAACCTGCTTCATATTTTACAAATCTTAAATTCACTTAAATTCAAGTATTAAAATATGAACAGACCCCAGAATCCAGGCTTTATTAGAGAAGAAACAGCTGAGGTACCATGCATGGCTTTTTCTCCAGAGATCCAGAGCTGGGAATTCTTGGGGTTTGCTTTCTGAGAAAGTAGAGGTGTGGTCTGAGTAGGAAGTAAGCATACTATGCACAGCAGTGCAAACATATGAGGAGCCATGTTGCTTTTAATGAAAATACATTACTATGCCAAGGCCTGTGGATTCTTTGGTGAGGGTGTAGTTTACATTTACTACCATACAAACAAGAAAGGATGGGCTTAGTAGAAGGAAGAGACCTAAGACCAGCTGACTTTTTAAGTAGCTGTATGCTGACTGCAGCTACTGAAGATGTGGATTTGCCTGGCCATTGGCTTTTAGGTGGTGGGTGGGAACAAGGGCATCCATGCACAGCTCCCACGCTGACTCCTCCTCCATACAGCCCTGCTGTCTTCATGCTTGCTCAGTAAGTTCAGGGGGAAACTCTATTGCCATACCCGCCATCTCAGGCTGCCGTGACAGATACCCAAATGAGCAGTTTATACAAGGCAAACTGATTTTATCCCAGTTTTGAAGGCCAGAAATTTGAGACTAAGGTGCCAGTAGTCTGAGTCTATTGAGGCTTCTCTCCTGGTGGTGACCATGATTTGTGCTGTGGTTTTCTAGGGGTGGGGGAGAAAAATATATATTCTCTCTGTGTGTCTGTCTATCTTCCTCTCATCTACTTTGCATGCATATGTATCGTCTGTGTATGTGTCTGCAGGTATGCATATATGTGCATGCATGCATGCATGTGATCGTGTGTGTGTGCGTGTGTGTGTGTGTGTGTGTGTGTGTGTGTAAGAAATTGTTCCTCAGGTGCTATCATCTTTTGCTTTCCCCTTGACTCTCTGGTCAGCAAGCCCCAAGGGTCTGTCTGTCTCTGCTTTCTCAGCATTGGGATTACAAACACATGCCACCACACCTTGCTTTTTTAAACATGGGATCTGGGGGATTGAACCTGAGTCCTCATGCTTGCAAGTGCTTATAACTGAGATCCCTTCCCAGCTCCCTTCTCCTTTGTGAACGACAGTTTTTGTCTGATCAGGTTTTCATTCCCACAGCTTCAGTTTGTCTTAATTACTTTCTTAAAGGCTCTATTTACAAATGTGGCTAACTTTTTCATTGCTGCAATAAAATACCATGGCCAAGGCAACTTATAGGGAACATTTATTTTGGCTTTTGCTTCCAGAGGAGCGAGAGCCCGCCATGCTGCGGTAATGTGGTGGTGAGCAATAGGCAAGGCAGCAGGAACAGGAAGCTGAGCATTCACATCTCAACTACAGACACAGAGAGCAGAGAGAGAGGGAGGGAGAGGGAGAGGGAGAGGGAGAGGGAGAGGGAGAGGGAGAGGGAGAGGGAGAGGGTGAGGGAGAGGGTGAGGGAGAGTCAGAGACACAGAGAGACAGAGACACAGAGGCAAAGACAGAGACAGAGAGGAGAGAACTGGAAATGTTGAGAGGCTTCAACTCAGAAAACCTGCCTCCAGTGATGTCCTTTCTCTAGCAAGGCCACCCCTCCTTAAACTTTCCAAACAGCATTACCAACTGGGGACCTGAGCCTATGGCGGATATTTCTCATCTAAACAACCACAGGCTTCACCATTCAGGCCCAGGCACACAACTTAGTCATGTCATACAGAATGAAGGTTTAATGACAGACACCTTAGGTCTAGTCATCGAAGAGTCTTCTTCTAGACGGAAGCACCTCTTCCTGTCTGCTCCCTGGTCATACTGCACATCCCACAGCCTATCAGTAGTCAACTCTCTGGAGCACATCTGAAACTCACTACAGAGCAACACTTATATTTTAATTAGTTCCTCTGAGCACCAGATAGTGTTAAACAAACAGAAAGTCTACATCTTTCTTCTCCCATGTGATTTTACCTTCCGTTTGGTCACTCTCCTAAGAAGCACTGGGCTGTTCTTAGTGTAGGGATCTGAGACACTAACCATCCAGGAAAGACATTGGGCCCCCTGTCAATGCAGTGATACAGAACACATGCACAGAGGGCGTCAATACCGTGTGCTCCTCATAGTTGTCTAGGAGAGAGGCAGTGAGGTCAAAGCCGACAGGTCTTTGAGAAGAAGAGTCAAGGGAGGACTCAAGAGCCAGGTATTGACTTGTGAGAACACACAATGCTTTGACTCTTGGACACTCAAGCTTGTAATGTCTAAAGGGGGGGAGGCATAAGACATTAAGTTTAGCTGTGCATAATGGCCTGATGTTTGATGTCTTGGTAAAAGAGTTTACTTCTCTCACCTAAGGGGACTCTGTCAATGTGCAGTTCCAGGGTAGCATGGTGCTGTCATTCCTGCACATTCCTATTCTATTCTATACTTAGAGAACAATTTTCATTATGTGGTCACAGGCCTGTTGCTGGAGCTGTAGCCAGAATATCTAGGCCCAACGGAAGGATCAGAGGAGCACGGGTCCTATATCAGTCACATCTTCCTCCTGCTGTGTCTCCTTTCTAGGAAATTCTCAGAATCCCTGTCATCTGCTTCTGTGGCACAGACCAGCATGGAGTTATTAGAAAAGCAGAATGTGGCTGGTCTCAGAGGATGCTGACTACAGAGTTCTCTGTGAGCTAGATGTATTGCCTCTCAGCAGATGCTAGGCATGGGGGCAGTCCTCGTATTTGGAGGATGATCTGTGCCATATCATCTTTCCCACTGTGAAGTTTTCTAAACAAACCCTGCTTTCCATGGTTTGCCAGGGAAGGCCTCTGCCCACTTGTTTTGATTTTTCTTTAGTTTTGTTTGTTCCTTTCTCCCTCCCTTCCTGCTTTCCTTTTTGTTCTCTCTCTCCCCTTTCCTGTTTTTTCTCTCCTTTCTTTCCTCCCTCACCTCCAGACCTTTCTATGGCTACCTCCTAAATGGCACCTTCTTAGAGACGTCCTGCAATCTAATCCATTTCCGGTCCCTCTCTGATAGTAGACTCCCTTTGTTTGTGTCTAGGACTTCGCTACTGTCATAATACCCATTCCCACACAGCAAGGGCATCGGAAGATGGCGGTCTTTGGAGTGATTAGGTCATGAGACTGAGCCTCATAAAGAAGGTTAGAGCTGCTATAAAATGGCCCCATCCTCTGCTATTGAAGCAGGGTCTCTCTGATTGCTGGGGCTTGCTGATTGAGACTGGCTGGCTGAGAGTAAGCCCTAGGAGTCTGCCTATTTTTATGTCTCCCAGTGCTGGGACTGTATGCATGGACCATCATATCTGGCTTTTTAAAAATAAATGTGGGCTTCAGGTAAGGGATAGAATGAAGGTCTTCATGCTTGCAAGAAAAGCACTTTACTGACAGAACTATCACCAAGCTCCATTAAAAGCAACTGCGTTTAAAAGACTCACCTCAATGTCAATTATTTCTGTGACAATGGACAGAAAGCAACACCCAGAAGAAACCCAGGCAGCCCAACACCCAGAAGAAGTCTGGGCAGTCCTGTAAGATCTACCTAAGCAGGTGAAACGTGTGGCTGTTCCTTTATTGGTTCAAATTAGGACTTCCATTAAGTTTCAAGGTAGCATCAGGTAGATCATTCACCATGAATAGAATAAAATAATGCCATTATCATGAGAGTGGTTTGGGCTCTCTTGCCTTTCTGTCCCTTATCATAGAGTAACACAACATTAAGATCCTCTCCAGATATGAGTTTCTTAGCCAGCAACCTCCGAGTCCCTGATCTGTAAGAAATAAATCTCTTAACCCAGTTATAGGTATTTTCTTACAGTAACACAAAATGAGTCAATACATATATGCACATATATACACACACACATCTATATTCATAAGTAATATATATGTACACACACACACACACACACACACACACACACACACGAAAATTTACTTTAATGCACCGGCTAGTGTGTTGTGAGGCTGGCAGGTCTGAGACTCCCAAGCAAGAGCTGCAGCTATAGGCTTTAAGTGAGTTTCTCTTCCTCAGAGATACTTCAGTGTCTGCTCCCAGGCATTCTGCTGATTAGATGAGACAGTCACAGTATCCAGGATAATCTTTTCTCTGATCAATGGAGACGATTGTTAACCACTGTGATGGTCTCAGTTGTTAACTTGACTGGATTAAAAAGATGTATACTGGTGATATACATCTTGTGTCCATAGGGGCATTTCCAGGAAGAATATATGTGGCACAATGACTAGAGGGAAAGACCTAACCTGAGTATGGGCAGCGCTTCCCAGTGGGCTGGCAGATGAATCAAGGAAGCTGAAAAAGGTGATACTTGAGAAACATGGTACACATACCTGAGGACCCTTTTCTCTGAGTTGATATGTCTACAGTTGCTGTCACCACTCATCCAATAAGCTCTCATTTTACAACCCATATACGCATATTCTGTTGATTATTTATTTAGATAACCCTGCCTTGTAATTTTCATTCTTCTCAAAGCCTACTTTTAATGATGGTTCTTGAACACTTTAACCTCCCTTCTAGCTCACCACCCACGAGAGGTAGTGGAAAGGAGAGGATACGGGGAGGTGGATCTGTTTAGAAAGGTTCTCTGGAGCATTTCCTGTCTGTGTTGTCTGGAAATGGGCAGTTCAGTACATAGGTCAACAGTGTCAGCTCAGTCCACTCTCAAACACCTTACAGATATTCCAGCAGTCCAGTTCAGTACAGTTGGGATAGCAAACATGAATCAGCAACAGTGGCACTACCCAGCAGAGACAGCCAGGCCTTGGCCTTGGCTCGAGTCAGAAGGAGGGACCAAGACCCACAGGAACTCCAGGTGAAGTTCTCAGCTGTGTCTCTCTGAGTGAAGCAAAGATCAGCGAAGATTCAAGACCAACAAGCATTGCTCTATAAGCAAGCTAGCCTCAGCTTCCATCACCTTCTGTTGAGTTCTATTTATAGTTCCTTCAAACATCACATTTTCTCCATGGGTCTTGCCTTAGCACATGTGTCTGTCTCAGCTGGCATCATTCTGCCAATCAGCCTGAATCCAAGGAAGTGGCAAGAAACTGCAGCACACTACCAGATTTTTTTTTTTTTGGTGCATTTCTTTTTATGGAGTCTTGACAAATGGAGCTCAACTACACAATGTAAGGTGGATCAATATGTGTGTGTCCTCAGCAAAGAATCTTTCATCACATGTCCTTTCCTGTGCTTGTTTTAGTGAAACATCCTTTTTCCCTGTCTGCTTCAGTGAAACGTTCCTTCACAAGTTTGTTCTAGCTTTTTACCTGTGTCCATTTCATGAAAACACTCTTTCACATGCTTACCCCAACAAAACACCATCCAACACAACTGACTTTCCAAAGAACCCTTAAGTTTCCACTTCACTGTCTAATGTACCTATCTCTATCACATGGCTCCAGACCTTTAGCTAGTGTGGGATTGAGAAGCTCAGGATTGTTCCTTGTCATGTTGACACATAAAATTGTCCCAGTGCCACCAGCAACTGTCCTGACTTGTCTCAGTGATCTGTCCTCCTCATCTGACATGTATACTTCTGCCTGATGAGCTGTCCAGAAGCATTCAGCAAGATGAGTCCCTCCCTTCCCCACCCAATCACTCTGCAGAATCCAAGTTGCTGGGTGCAACAGTTATCAGCATAAACCTCTACCCCGCATGATGAAGGCCCCAGGGAGGCAGAGTGTCGCCATGCTTCTGGGATGCTTGTCAACTGCATCAGAACCACTGAGGATTAGAACTCAGGCTTCTGGCCCCACCATGCTCAGAACTAGAATAGCTTCATCTGAGACGATTTCTGAGGTATTTCAGGTGCCCCGGGGAGGATAATTCCGTTCACTCTGAGTCAGTAAAGTGCTTGGGGTTGTACCAGCTGCTGGATCTCTCTCCAGCAGGCCTGAAATGTATTTTTTTTTAGGGTAATTTTCCTAGGATATTTATGCTTAATGATTCCCTTTAAGCCTTTCTCTCTTTAAATCCAATTTCACAGAGCTAAGCAGATGATCTGAGTTCATGTAATTACGTGGAAGTCAGCCTCTTATTTTTTTCCTCTGAATTGGGTACGGGTAAGGAATAGTGAGAGGAGCACTCACCGCTTTCTGCAAATGGGTCTCTGAAGCAAGACTTCTCCTGGAGACCACTGCCTCAGAAAAGATAGCTTGTCCTCACTGTAGCTCCCCTATGGGAAGATCATGGTCTCCTCTTTGAACATGCTCCTTCTCCTATCTGTTCAAAGGTCCCCAGTGTGAGCTCTTTAGCATGTGAGTCCCACATGCTCTTGTTAAAAGATTCAGTCATTCATTTCTATGGAACAGAAGCTTAGGATGCACCTCTTACATGTAAGTCCTGAGCTGTAGTCTAAAAGAAGATGGAGAAATGGATTCAAATGTTACTAAAATGAAGCCCCTAAACTCTATAAGCTGCCAGTTTATTATTTGGAGAGATAGTACTGAGCACCTCATTATGGTATTTGGTACTATCTCTCATTAAGGCACTACAGAGTCAGTGCTAATGCTAGCCCAGAGAGAACTGAGGATCTATCTGGTGGAGGGGAGGTACTGAGGTGGCATCACTGACGTCAAATGTTGTCTTACAAGAGACAATAGGAGAAAAGATATGTACATGGAAGCTGTGGGTCTCGATTTTCTGATGAAGACTTTAGCTTCTATATCTGAAGTCATTGAGAGCTACCCTTCAGTATGTGGAATCCAAGGTTGTTAAAGAGTACTACTCAGTGTGCTCTCAGCCACAGTATACACAGAGGTTGGCAAGGTATGGCTGTTCTGGAGTGTTAGAACTAACCCAAAATAAGATAATAAACCTCCCAACCTGTAAACACCTGACAACTGGTCTCAGTCGTAATACGGAGCCACACAAGGCCTACCCACTAGCTCTAAAGAAAGTCATGCTCCCAAATCCAGTGAAGTCATATTTCAGCATCACCTTCCCAGTGTCATTTAAAACTCATATGAGATCAAATGTTCCATGGACGATGCTTACATCATCAGGTCAGGAAGTCCCAGAGATGCAGAAGCATCAGCATGAAGAACCATTCCTCTAAAGGAGTGGTTCTCAACGTGTGGGTCATGGCTCCTTGGGATTGAACAATGCTTTCCCAGGAGGTGCCTATCCTATGACCATTGGTAAATACAGATACTCACATTATGATTCATAACAGTAGCAAAATGATAGTGATGAAATAGCACCAAACATAATTCTATTGTTGGGGTCATCACAACATGAGGAATCATAGGAATTAAAGGGTAGCAGCATTAGGAAGGTTGAGAACCACTGCTCTAGAGCTAGGGCATGGAGAGTCTCTATCACCTCAACATGTGTGTTGACGGTTACAACGGTGGTGCCTATACATACCCTCTGGTTTCTGGATGCTGCAAGGACCTCCTTTGTTTGGTCAGAGCCCAAACAAAGCTTTCGTCCTGAAAACTTCATGTTTACCTTTTTGTGGTAAAGTTCACTTGTTTGCGTCCTATATCCTATGAGAGAATGAAGTATGTTAACCTACAGACATACAGACCACATAACCCAGGAGAGGGCTTTTTACAAAGTAACCTTAGCCATAGCAAACTTCATAGAAATTCATTTTGAGACAAAACCTTAAGTAATCCAAACTAACAATGGGCTTGAGCTTCCGATCCTCCTGCCTCCATATCCCAAGTGCTGGGGTGACAGGCATACAATACTATGCCCAAGTTTCTGTGGTACTGGGGATCAAACATGGGGCTTTGTGTATTGTAGGCAAGCATCCTGCCAATTACTTCATCTCCAGTTAGAAATACATCACTGTAACCCTAGTAAGCATGCAGAGTACCCTTACTGTGGCTAGCTTGACAGCTTTGTGCATTGTGCTATGAATGAGAACTCCTGGGGAAAATCTATGTCTGCAGAGACTGATTGGCTGACTAGAATTACAGCACTGTAGAGAGATTGGAAAGTTCCAGGTCAGGAGGCTATTTTGGCTATCTCGGGCTAGTTCTAGCCTTCCAGAACAGCCATGCCTCACCCAGATCTCTGTCAGAACTAACACCTCGTGACTAATAGATAAAAACCTTTAAAAAATCTATTAACTCAACATGTTGACCAAGAGCTTTTTCAACATAAAATCTAAGAATGTGATCAGATAATATTTCAGACCTGTGGAAAAATTTCCCCCATCTCTGCAACCGCCTCTCTGCTATACCCACCAGTGTATTCTAAATTTTCTTTGATTTATGATTTTGTTTGTTATGTAAAACTATAAAGCTTCACTGAACTGCTTCTATGTTGGCACACAGAATTGGGGGTAACTACGTCTGTGTTCCTGGGTCATGGTCACTCAAAATGGCTCCGGAATAAACTATCACTTGTTCCCTTTAAGAGAAGTACAATGCTTGTTGTATCAATAGTACATTCCAGGTATTTGCCTTGGCCTGGGCTGAGCCAGTATAAATATGGCAGCCATGTTACTATTTCAGTTAAAACTGACTCTATAGGTTGTGAAGAACAGGGAGTCAGCCAAAACTTAAAGCTGAATACATCCGCTCAGGCGACATTCAAATTTGTGGTTGATCTGGCTTCCCAGCTCTAGTTCTTCCTTTGCTTTAATCAGAGGTGGGTTCTTTCTAAATGCTAGTTAGGCTAGTCAGTGACAGCACTCAGTTCCCATTGTCCCCGTCACTTCCAGTCCTAAGTATCCAGTGTGAAGTATGGGATGACTCGGACTCAGACTCGGTTGCTGGAGTTGCAGAACCAACACGTGACAGGATGCTGTTACCCGGCCTCCTGGATGTTGCTGCATAGATACCCATGGAGCAGGAAAGAGGCACATTTTACAAAAGAAGAGTTTTAGGTAGATGACTCATGACCTTTGACCTGTCTGGGCCTGTCTGCAGACGTAGCATGTGCTTTGCCTCATATCTGAAACAGGCCGTGAGCATTTCACCGAAGTGTAGGGACCGGTAATCCGTATTCCCCCTCCCTCCATTCCAAAGCATCTTCATCTTTCCCCGTAGTCTCCAGTTCTGCAGTACACCTGCCTTGCAGAGGAGAAGGGTTTTCTTCTTTGGGTCACTGCTGGGTCTGAACAGGGCAGGGTGGGAAGCCACTCTTCACTGTTGTTTTACAATTGATTTCTCAGCTTCAGTTCTGTTAACCTAACAGAACCCCTTGGGACATTAAAGAATGCCCACCAGAGTGTTCCATCTACCCGCTTAATTTCCATTGAAGAAATTTATGTGTGAGGTTGGGCGCATTATTACCCTTGTGTGGGCCCTCAGCAGTATTTGTGAATTAAGATTGATTACGTGGGCAGCCACTTACAGAAAGTGCTTAAAAGTCATTAATTCGTGGTTACTTTTAATTTGTTTGATGGATATCATCAAACAAAAACTGGAAGGGTCTCTTGGACGCTTTCAGGAAGGGAGAGGGTTGGGCAGGTGGTTCCTGGCACTTGCCCAGGGTGGATCACCTAGAGAGGGATTCCTTAGACGTACTCTGAACCACCTGCCACCTGAGCACTAGAGGAATGGGTTTAAGTTGCAGATACCTGGGGCTCACCCAGATAACCTAAAGCACACTCTAGGCAGGAGACCCAAGGCTCTGTATTTTAAGATGGGGATCCCCGCTCTTTCCTTGTGCCCCCTGAAGTCTGTTCTTGACTTTTAGCAATGCTACTCTGGGTGATAATTTCACAGTTGGGTACCAGTAGTCTCTGCCAATGAGCTATGTCTGACTCACTAAGGAGTTGTTTTGGGGACCATGAAATGGTGCAGTACAGAAAAAGGGACTTTGCCATAAGCCTAACAACTTGAATTTGACTTACAGAACCCATGGGGTAGAAAGAGAAAAGAACATTGGCAAATTGCCTCTGACCTCCTGCAAGTGTCGTGAGACATTTGGATTCACTCTCCCATCCTCACATGCACATAACACAAATAAACCTTCCAAAATATCCTGTAAATATGTTGTTTTGCTGGTTGCAGAGCCAGGCAACTGCAAAACTAATATTGAAGACCAGGGGAGATTTTGTGTAATCATACCTAGTAATACTGTAAATTGGCCAAGCCCTGTTGGGGGTTGACTTTGTAGCTGATGTAATTTAAACTTTGCTCTGCTGCAGGATCACCCAGTTAGATAAAGGGGAGGAGCCGTAAAGCCCATCATTAATTAGAACCGTGTTTCTCAGACATGTGGGTGGATCAGAATCTCTCAGAGGGGTTTGTAAGACCCAAAGTAATGGGCTGTGCTTCCAAAGGTCCCAATTCAGCAAGTCTGGGAGGAGCCCAAGTTTTGTTATTTCTAAAAAGCTTGTAATGAACATGGGCCACCTTCACTGGGTCACCTTGGGAGTCTTCAGGTAGAAGATGGCCACACTTCCTTCCCCATCACCCCACCCCAGCCCAGGATGTCTTTGTCTTTTTTTTTTTTTTTTTTTGATCTCTCTTGGGGTTAGCAGGAGGATGTAATAATTCTTAGTTTGTGCCTGTAGCTATGCATAGTACTGTAGTCATTTTCAACCCAGGGCATTTTTAGTCCTTGTACATAACTGCCTTGAGGCTAAACAGTTAGTCCTGGTGTGGGTGGACATGTGATGCCTGGGTGAGAGAACAGAGCTCCTGATCCTGGGCAGGATGCTCTTTGGTGGAGGAAGAAAAAATATTTTTCTTCTATACACTAGATTCCCTGGCTGGAACCCTAGAGGTTAAACCAACAAAAGACAGATTAACAAGAGTAAAACACATCTTCTTAACACGTGTTTATGCTCACACACATACACATACATACATACCTATACGTATAAAATCTTACATCTGCCTGCTGCCCACCCTGAGTACCTATTGCCACTGCAGTGACCTTGTCCCTTTTGCCTTGGCTGTCTGTCTGGAGCAGATAAGGTAAAGATAGCAATGTGTACAATTTTGCAAGGACTTTACACCTCCAAGCATCTCAACAGTTACTTGAGGGAAGGATTCTGCATGCTCTACTGTGTGTGTGTGTGTGTGTGTGTGTGTGTGTGTGTGTGCGCTTGCGCATGATTGTGTGTTAAGACATCACTAATTCACTTTTCCATTTTTAGCTAAGCTTTTTGATGCAGCATCCTAAGTTTTTCAACATAATACCAAAGCAGACAAGTTTTTGTATTGATGTTTCTTTATAGATTGAATCTAATAGAGCACTCTTCACTTAGGGAGTTCCAGGAGGTGCGGGGGATGGGGAACTTGCTGAAGGCACTGAGCAAAGGGAAACCTGAGCACTGTGGTTGAAAGCCCAGGTTGTCTTTGTTATCACTGTAGCAAATGATCAGGGTTTGTGTTGCTGTTGTTTGGTTGGTTGTTGTTGTTTTGATATTGCTTAAAACACGTGGGACCAGACTATAATTTTAGTATCAAAAATAGAAATTTGATGGAATATAATCTATTCTCCTGTACACCTGGAGACTTCTTAAGGTTTAAGCAAAGCATAAGGAACTGTGCACGTGAATAGCTGTCACTGCATTTGGTGATGGTTTGAGGTTCTCCTCCTAAGGGTTCCCATGTCAGAAGCCTGATCCTTAGTGTGGTGACCTTGACAGTGTTTTAGTGGGAGGTTGTTAGGTCCAGGGGGATGGTCCCCTTGAAGGGACTCTCAGAGTGACTATCACAAGAATAAGTTGTCATTCTGGCCTCTTCCCTCTGTCTTGTTTCTTGGTGCTCTTTCCTGTGTACTCCCACCAAGATGTCAATGTCATGATATGATATAGCCAAAGGATCTCTTACCAGAGACAAAACTGATGGGCTGGCCTAATCTTGGACCCGTTTCCTCTATCAAGTACCCACTCTTGCATCTTTTGTTGTTACAATTGAAAAGCCATTGTTCAACAAGTTTAAGAGCCAGGCATCTTTTAACTTCTAAGGATGGTGTACAGATTGCCGGAATCTTTGTAACTTGGACTGAAGGTATTGATTGCTTTACTAGTTTCTTTGAAAAGAGGGAAAGCAGGTAGTTTAGTTTGTAAACAATAAAAATCGCCTGTCGCTTTGCTAGCTATCATCTCTGACACCACCCTGATGTACTAACAAGCCCCACTGGATGTTGCTGCTACCATTCCCATTGAAGCTATGGTCCTCACATTAAGGAATGTATTTCTTATCACCGTGGGCCAAAAGGTATGCATCATTGTTTCCAAACTAGAACAGCAACTGCATCCAACAAAGGAATCAGTCCTGTGGGGAAATTTTCATTCTTGTGTGGTCCTTGGGTCCTGTTGTCACACTGAATGCCACTGTGTATATTCCTGAATGTTTCTAGACAGACAACAGGAGAAAGATTGGAGGATAAAAGGAGCTTGCATCACATGGAGGGAGCAGGACATTATAGTTGAGATCCTGCAGCAAGCCTGATCTCTGCTCTTCTGTTCCCAACACGGTATCTAATCTCCTGCCCCCTCCTCTTCCCTTTCCACAGTTGCTCTTTGCCAACCCTCAAGATGGATTTATTTATGACTTTAAGAATGTGGTATAGAACCGGAAACCACCACCTGGACAAGGCAGGAGTCCTGAAGCTCTCCATAGTGTTTACCCAGAAGCAGCCTGTCTGTTTATTATTCCTGCTTTTGGCGTTTCAGCCTTTACTTTGGAAAGGTGTCTAGATTAGTTTAAACTCTGGAGATAATGGGTATACAAAACACATCTGTTGCTTTTTGGTTGAAAAATAGTAAGAGGAGGAAACACTGGGAAATGGAGTAGGAATGTTCTAGAAAATTCTTCAAAGTAGATCTGTTAGAAACCCTGTGGGGAGTGGGGGTGGGGAAATGGCTCACTGGTCAAGAGCACTGGCTGCTTTCGTGGAATTCTCAGGTTCAGTTCCCAGCACCCACACGGCAGCTTACAACCACCTGTAATTCCTGATCCAGAGAAAATGTGGCCTCCACAGGCACAGTACATATATGCTACATATAACCTACACCCCCCCACACACACACACCTGCAACACACACTCACATATGCAACACAGACATACTCACACATGCAACAAACTCACACATGTAAAACACACATCTCACACATGCAACATACACACTCAAACATGCAACACAAATACATACTCACATTCAAACATACAACACACACACATGCGCATGTACGCAGGGTTGCTTATTGCATGGTGTTTTGGTGACTCCTTATGTTGTTGTGATAAAACATCTGACAACAAAAGCAACTATGAAAGGGTGGACTTAGTTTTATAGTCTAAGGGTGCTGCTCATCACGGCAAGGGAACTATGGTAGATGGAGAGAGAGGCAGCCGGGCAGGCCACACCCAGTCAGGAAGTAGAGGGATGAATGGGAGGGCTGCACTCACTTTCTCCTTCTTCAGTCCTGGACAACAGCTGATAGAATGGCACCACCCACATTGAAAGGTCTTTTTATAGGCTCTATCAACTTAGTCAGAAGCTTTGTAAATATCCCCAGAGATTCATACCTTCATGTTTGTAGGTCCTGCCAAGGTGACAGTTGACATTAACCATCACATACCTTCATAAGTCTCCCATCATGGTTTCACTAGATGGCATCCCCAGTGTGGTTTTTAACCCCTGTCTTTGTGCCTTTGATCACTTTCTTCACCATGAGATGAATTTGTGATCGAAATTTCTTTACTTTGTCACCACCTCAAGCTATACAATGGAACTGGAAATCCTAAAGAACTAGTTCCCTCACTGACTTAAAGACTGCTGATTATCCTGGAGCCATGCCGCACGGTTTAGACTCTTGCCCCGCTATGCTGTCAGTGTGGACAGGGATCTCTTTGTAGAGTTTTAATTTAGTCTTACACCAGTTTTTGTCATAACAGGCAAAATAAATCGAGAAAGAATATTGGCAAACTCAACTCTGTCCTTTTCATTAGCAACACAGTTTGAAGAATATGTATGGACGGATTGTTTTCTGACAGGATCACAAAAGACTTCGAAATGATATTTCCAAATGGCAATGAAGCCACTGTCAAGTTTCTGGTTCAATCTTTCCTGAGCAGTGGGTGATAAGGTTGAAAAGATTGGGGTGTGCAGTTTTGGAGGGGGTGTGCTAGAATGATTAATGGGTTGGTCTTGATTTGAATTGGGAAAGAGGTGTAAGGCAGGATCAATTAACAGTGAACCTAGACTTCATCACCACGACCAATCAGTAAATCCACTGCTCTTCTCTGAATGCATGCGAAGGGATGGGAGGGAGGAGTATAAAGAAGGAATGATGGGGCCAGCTGCCTACCTGTGCAGAAAGGAGCTTGCTCTGGCCTTGGTGTGCAGCTGAAATAATACGTCAACATGAGCTATTGGTCTTATTAGAAGCTTCATTTATTATTCTGGTAGCAAAGCCATATATCCACACTGCTAAAGTGCTTAGGGCTGCAGTGATAGCTCTGCGTGTAAGCTTGGGGCCTAGAGTTAGGATGCCTAGCCTCTATGTAAATGCTAGGCAAGTATGGCAGCCTGCCTGTAATCTCAGTGCAGAAGAGGTAGAGATGGATCCGTAGAACAAGCTGACTAGCTAGATCAGCTGGACAAGCGAGCTCTGGGTTCAAGTGAACCCTGCCTCGATATATAAGATGGAGTAACAGAGGAAGACACCCAGTATCAATTTCTGGTTTTGATGTGCCCATATACACATACATGTACACTGTACACACATGTACACTCACACACATGAGCAAACATAGACACATTCATGCACATCACACTTACATATACACGTAAAGGGTGACCACCTGTAGATTAGTCCTCCTTTAAAAGAAATTCTTGTACAGGGAATGTTGAGAATTTTCTGGAACCATCATCCCTCTCCATCAGAGGGAGCACCATTCAGTAGAATGCTCTTAGTGTTGTTCTCTGGGGTCATGCTAGCAACAGAGAAAAGATCAAGTACTATCTTGTAAGCTTGTTTAGTAGCTTCGTAGCTCTACAAATTAAGACAAAACAAAGCCTTCCACGTGGACCTGGCCTGCATCGTTGTCCAGCCATATCTTTCAAAGCCCTGGTCTTCTCCCATATCCACTGTCCTCTTATTAGGTCTTTTTAGGACAGCACAGAGCATTTTGTCAGGGTTAGTGTTATTGTCATCTGGAGTCATTTAAAATTTCTGGGCACCAGGCAAAAATCTCAATCAAGAGTAAACTGTTTTGTTGAGTCTGGTGCCCTGCGATTTGTTTTCCTGCCCAGGAAAGCCCAATAATGGAAGAGATATGAAATTGTCTTTTGGAATAAAATCAGAGTCCAAGTTTCTTGAGCTCAGTCAATAAGTTTGTTTCTTTATCTATGTTAAGAAAAAAATCCAAGATTGATTAAATTTAGCACAATTTGCTTGAGCAAAAAAAGGCTCTAGAACCAGGCAGCATCTCTGACCAAAGTTGTCTCACAGCAATCTCCCTTACCATGTGTACAGGTTATATTTATAGCCAGAGAAAAGAGAGGAACATAGAGAAACAACCTGATTAACTACAGGCAGCATTTGTCTTGCCTAGTTGCAGTGTGTTCCGTTCACAGCCATGACTGGCTGAAGTGCTTTTACTATGTTAGGCTGAGATTCAGGAATCTCATCGAAGAATGGTTGCAATCTGATTACATACAAAGTTAGATTTTAGTTAACATTATGCAGAAACAATCTGGGTCAAGTTTTATCGATCAAGTATGGAAACAGGCTTGGGTGGAATCAATCAGTTTGATGTCTGCAAATGGAGGTGCTAATAGACCTTACTATACAATAAAGTGCTGCTTGGGAGGATTAGCTCACTTGTAAAGCACTTAGCTCAGTACCTGCCATGTTGTAAACTCCAGTCACTGGAGTTTGTACATCCTTACTAGGCATGCAGGCTTAGTGGGGACAGGATGCTATGTATCTTTTGGCTATTATATGGCAAAACTAGACTGCAGCTCATTAGAGTTGCAGCAGATATCTGGAAAACGGGGGAAGGGGGGAGGTGTTTCTACTTGCTGCTGACACTGAGCCTACTGATCAGTGTCCACAGAGACCACAGCAGTACTTTAAACTGGAAAGAGAAGTTTGGGAGTAAGGGAGTAGATATAGGCAATTTCCCAGCCTTCTTGTGTACAGCCCTAGTGGGAGAGGCCAAGCTTGCAGGCAAAGCCAAGAAGTGCCCACTGAGAACAGGTCCCATCCCTAGAGAGAGAGAGACTATTGGGTGGAGAAGATCTGTGGAAGGCTGTCCTTCTGTCTCGGGAGAACTGGACTGTGCTGGTGACAAGCAGGTGTGCACTCAGGAAGAGAAACTAGACTGTCTGGGGAGAAGGCATCTGCCTGCACCAGCAGGTCACCTTCACCTTGCCTGACCATGGTGTCCTCCTGAGGTGATGGCTTTGTTTCTGCCTTTACTTCTGCCTCTAGAACGCTAAACAGTTCCCCTCTGGCCAACCTGACACCAGAAGGATCCAATCATGAAGAAGGCATCTTTGAGGACATGTGGTCCCAGCTCAGCCCAAGTAACTCCATGAACCACTAACTGAAACAAATTCCCATGAAACCATCCAGGTTCTTCGGCCAAGAAGCTGCTAATGCAGCCTGTGGCCTCTTGCCAAGATGTTCAGGATGGGCTTCACAGCCAACTCTTTCTTCCCAGTTAGATGGCTGCATCTATAAACAGAGGAACCAGCTGCTCCACGCAGACAAGTAAGGCATCCACCGTGTCCAGCCAATATCTTCCAGCATAACAATGCTGGAGCTTATTAGCTGTTGTAACAGGCAAGGTCTCCTGAGATTTCTCCAGTCTATAATTGGCTTTTACTGCTGTGGTTCTGTGAGTGTCAGAAATAACGAGGTGACATTTGGATCTGACACGGCACCATTAGAGCACCAGTAATGCAGATTATGAACATGCATTCATGTACAGGAGAACACTAAATCAAGTGGAAAATACTTGAGAAATAATAAGGGTCACGTCCAAATATATAATCTTTTGGTATAAATTAATGCCAGCAATTATTAATTCATGGTCTGGTCCTCTGGGGGCTCACACTGAACAACTATGGTGAGTATTGAGATTAGGAGTGAAGACTATGCCATGAACTGGGCTGAACTGGATGCTGATTAGCTTGTCAGAGGTGGGAGGGGGGGATGCACAGTAACCTGGGTTTCCAAATGAAATTACCATGTGTACAGTTTTATATGCCCCTACACAATTCCAGAGATATTATGATTCTTAGGGGAAAAAATATATAAGCAATTTATAACAGTCATTAAGTTTCTGGGACTTATGAGTGGGCAGCATCTCCCACATGAAACACAGTGTGCTACATATTTCACCACTTGCAGGAACAACCAATACAAATGTTGATACCCAGCTATGGACGGTTTTTCTCCCTCTGGTGCTGAGTATTTATGAGAGTTTGCACACTTCTGCTCATTATACGATTCAGAGCTTTCAGTAACATTGTTCATGGTCAGCAGGCAAAAGAGGAAGGACAGGCTGAGAGAAGAGCCTGTGGGGAGCCTGCTATCTGACTTGCTTTTCACATGAGTACTTTCAAACATTATCTCTTCTTCTGTACACCCCACTCCGTGACCTGTGCAAGCAGGGTACTGTATTAACCACCCAAAGATGGATGTGATATCGAATGGTTTTAGAGAAAGTGGGGTGTCTATTGAAGACAGACCCTTAGGGGTTGAGGTGTAGGTCAGTGGTTGAGTGCTTGCTTAGAGTGTGTCAGGACTTGGGTTTGATCCACAGCACAAGGGGGGAGGGATCTAAGCCTTGTCTATCTCTGTCTGCTTCCAACTGTCCCCGTGAGTCTCTGTCTGCTTCCAATTGTCCCCGTGAGTCTCTGTCTGCTATCTTTGTCCCTTTTCTGTTTGTTCACTCTAATCCTCTCTTTCCTGTAAACTCTCTCTATCTCTCTGTCCCTCCGTCTCTCTGTCTCTCTGTCTCTCTGTCTCTCTCTTTCTCTATGTCTCTGTGTGTGTGTGTGTGTGTATGTGTGTAAGAGGGGGATTTTTATTTATTTTACTTAATTTATATGGCTGCTTTGTCTATGTGCATGTCTGTGTATCATGTATGTGCCACAGAGGCCAGAGGAGGGTGTCAGATCCTCTGAATCTGGAGTTACAGTTCTGAGCTGCCAAGTGGGTGGTGAGAATCAAACTGGGGGGTCTCTAAAAGAGCAGTCAGTGCTCTCAACTACTAAGGCATCTCTCCAAACCCCCTCCAACTTATCTTTTCAGGACAGTCTCAATGAACATGGAGCTCACCAATTTGGCTAGACTGTCTAACCAGTTAGGTCCCGGGGATCTTCCTTCCACCTATCTTCCCAGCGTTAGGACCACAGGTGACTACTGCCAGACCTTGCTGTTTTATCTGGGTGCTGGGGACCGAACTCAGGTCCTTGTGGTTGTGTGACAAACTGTTATACCAACAGAGCCATCTCTATAGTTTTCACTGTATTTATTCCAGATAATGCAGTAAAGAGAGAATTATTTAGGAGAATTATAAGCACTGCCAGCCTTTCTCAGACTCTTGTACATCCCCTTCTCCTCTCTACACCTCCCATAGTCACTTTCTTGGTGTCTGGCTTTGTCAACATAGAGAATTTTGTCTGAATGGGATTAGGTGACTTCTTTCACTCAAGATTTTGCTGATGGGCTTCATCCATACTGTGAATAGTTAGAAATCACTCATTCTTGTTGTTATACACTATGTCATCATATGTCCCTTCCAGAGTTCATTTATTCACTCCCCTACCAGTGCCCAATGGGAAGTTTCTGTAGATAGAATATCTTATGTATTGTATGGATGCATCAGCTGTCAGTTAAAAAGCTTAGGCAGGAAATAGAGGCGGGACTTCCAGGACAGAAAAAGGATTCTGGGATAGAGCCAGGTGGGAGATTTTCCAGGTAGATGTAACAAGACAGATACATGATACCTGAGCATAGGTAACCAACCAGCCATGTGGCAGAATGTAGGTTAAAATAAATAGTCTATCTTAAGTTATGATTCTAGTCAGAGAAGAGCCTAGCTATATGGCAAAGGTATTTGTAAAAATATTTTCAGTCTGAGTCTTATTTCTGGGAGCACGGGACTGGGAGGAGGAACCGGGGTAGAACTTCATAAAGTTTCCAATTTAATCTGATTATGGTGAACACTCATAAGGATCTTCTGGACTGTGTCATCTGTTGAAAATATGCTCACCTTTCTGGTGGCTCTATACTTAAAAGTGTTGGCTTTCTGTGACCTTAATTATAAATTCTGCCCAACCCCAACCAGTCCAGAATTGTTCAATTCAAATCTGATTTTTAGCCCCAGCTGGAGAGAAACCCATTTAGTTCTTGTCAGAGCCCACTTCTCTGAGCTCATTATCTTATGAAGACATAGGTGAAGGGTCTCTGCATTTGTCTGTTCCTATCCTGATGAGATTAAACCCTGAAGGTTTTCTGTTATGTTTGGGACATAGTTGTTTTGGGGAGGCTGGGACTCTACCTTTGTGCCTCTACTCCACTCTTCTGCGTCCTTCCTGGTGTCTCTCTTGAGAAGAGCTAGGGCCCAGTGCTCTTCTTCATGGCTCAGAATGCTTTTCTTTTACATTTGGAAGACTCCTAGGGTTTCCTCCTGCTTCTTGAAAGTGTTCTTCCTTAAGCTCTGCCTAACTCTGTGAACCTAGGATTTGAGAAAAATAAACATCAAGGAGTCCTGCATTCTGGTTGTCTTCTGTCCCAGGATATTTCTGTGCTAAATTAATAAAATGCACCACTCCCTACTGCCTTAAAATACATGTCATCTTAAAATCCTCCATGCTTTTGCTTCACAGATTTGTTGACAAGGGTGAAGTTCTGAGACACATGTGACAGGGGGTGTGTGTGTAGCACTTGTATAAGCTACTATCCATTGTGTGAGCTGGGTATCACCCATGGTACAATGGTACTGGTCACTGGGTATGGCCCAAAGTAATCCAATCTGAGTCCACCTTGTTACCATTAGTACTCTTGCTTCTATAACACTCTTGAGACCTTTGTGTGTTCTTTCCCCAAAGGGGGTGGGGTGGGTAAGGAGGAGGGTGGTAAGAGAAATTGAGTGAAGGAAGGTGGATAAGGGGCTCATGGAGGGCAGGCACTGAGGGATCTCAGAGACCGGATACAGCAGTCAAAATAGGACAATTTCCAATTGGAACACATACCTGGGTTAGCTTCCTGTCCAAAACTGAGGACTTAAGGTAGCAGAAAGGTATCCTCTCACGGATTTGGTGTCTAGACTGCAAATATTAACGTACCATCAGCAAGGGCTATGATGCTTTTAGAGAACCCAGGGAAATTCCTTCCTAGTCTCTGGGGACTAGAACAATCCTAGATACCTCCTGTCCCTGAGCTTTGAATGCCAGCAGCTCTCGGTTTCTAGCATCAGTAGATTTTCCAACTACTTTTTCAGCAGCGAAGACTGTCAGCTTCCAGAAGCTTCTACCATTCTCCAGTGTTCCTGGCTGTTACCCACCCTTGGCATTACTTGCTAAGGCTGCAGACTCCTTGCACTGACTAGCTTTGAGAACAACCATTTCAGCCTGCTGTATTTGAGAGAGGAATGATGAATTGGCAGAGTAAAGCGGATGTGAAAAGGATTTGTTAGGACTCCTGCCACAGGGCAGGAGTCCATACGATGGACTCGTACCTAGAATGGCTTGAGATAAGATGAGTGTTGTTTGCATGGCTCACACATTCATAGCATCCTGCCTGTTAAAGCTACATCTGCTGGGATGTCATGGCAGTCTGTGCAGAGATATTGGGCTACTCGCCCTGGCTGTGATGAGAGGGGAAAGGACTCCACATATTAGCGGAGGATGTCCATCACAGCTGCAGACTCTGAGCCATTGGAATAGGCTATGGGGTGGAGGAGCCTGTGAGCCTGTAGAGCATCCAAAGTCAGTCAGTTCCTCTTCAGTCTCACTATATCTCTTGGTTCAAGGGAACACAAAGGGTGATGCTTACTTCACTGAGGAGAGAGGCATGGAAACTGGAGACAGGTCCTGCCCTCAGGATGTGGCCTTTAAGAAGGGATCCATCCAAATGTGAAGGACAAGAAAAGAACCAGGGAACATAGTCCCCTCAACTTCATACCCCATGTCCTTCCTTCCTGTGCCCGTCCCTCTCATGGTAGAACCAAGTAGATATTCAGTTTGTGCTATGCATTTCAGAGCCCCAGTGATGGATGCGTCACAGAGTGGAGGAGTGAGAAGATCAGATCTCAGGAATTAACAGGAACTATTCAGCTCCGAGCTGAAAGCCTTCGGAAGAGGGGTAGCCTTGTCAGCATTCTGGTAGAACAGAGCTGGACTAGCCTAGAGATTTGGATGTTGAATCCAGGCCATAGAAAACTCCCATTAGCAGCTAAGGGGTTAGAACAGGACAATTTCTACAGAGCAAATTCTAGTTTAAAAACTAAAATCAGCAGGATTAAGTTCATTCTTTCCATGGGGCAAAAAGTCATCTGGATTCTACTGCAAAGTAGAAAAGATACCCGAATGCATAAGACAGTTGAGAGGGTTAATTCATTTACAGAGTGACAGACACATAGGGAAGACAAATCATGTTGACGGTGTTGTGCAACCAATCCAAAACATCCTGCCTTGTAGAAACAATAATATTTCAAATATATAACACAGCCAGTTTAAAATAGATGTTTTGTCCTCAAACTGCATTTTCCTCTTTTTCTATAAAATATACAACTTTTGAGAAATGGTATTATATCAGCTGACTTTTCAATAAGATGGTGTGTCGCCTTTCTCTGTTTTTTTCTTTGTGAAAATGTTTTCCTAGATTTATTTAAACATGTATTTATTTATTTATTTATTTAAATAAATGTGTATGTTGTATGTTTTGCTTGTATGTATGCATGTATGTATGTATGTATGCATGTATGTATGTATGTATGCATGTATGTATGTATGTATGCATGTATGTATGTATGTATGGATGTATGTATGCATGTATGTATGTATGTATGCATGTATGCATGTATGTATGTATGTAGGCATGTATGTATGTATGTATGTATGCATGCATGCACATTATGTGTGCGTTTGGTGCCTGTGGAAGTCAGAAGGGAGAGGCATTGGATCTTCCGGAAAGGGAGTTGAAGAAGGTTGTGGGTAGCCACAGAGAAGCTGGAAACTGAACCTGGGCCCTATGCAAGAGCAAAAAAATGATCTTAAGCACTGAGCATGTCTTCGGACCATGTTTTTTCCCTTTAACAAGTGGACATAAGAACATTACATAATGGTTTTGTTGTTGTTGCTGCTGCTGTTTTTGTCCATAGACATTCAATACACACTTTTCTTAAGTAAGTCAAGTGAATCATTGCATATTAATTTCTACAGCTAGACATATTGGGGTTTCTGAAGGTATTAGTTTTCAAGAATGTATTGCAGTGTTTCTATGATTCATTGCATAACAGTATTATATAAATATAAGTTTAGGTGCCTATTAAAAATAGATTTGAGTCCCATAATCTGAAAATTACTCAGTTCTTTGGCTTCCTAATATATCACTTTAGTTGGCAGTGGACAGCCCATTATGATATTAGCAGAGATTTCAGTGGTAATAGGAATATGCTCACAGGAAGATTTGGAGAAAAAGATCTGTTTCTAATGGATCTTAAAGTCACTAGGAGCTGGGTAATGCTTTTGTGGCCATAAAAAATTAAATAGTGAGAGTATAACATTTTAAAATATTTGAGTTCTGGGTGGTATTTTACAATTCTCCATCTCATAAAAATATGATTTAAAACTGTAAGTATTAAAAAGTAGTCAGACAAGGCTCCTTATTTTCCTCTTCTGTCCTGAAAGATGAGTGGGAGTGAGTACATTGTGTGGAGAGGGATACGTGTGGGGCTCTGAGTGTTCTGTTCTCCCTGTTAGAGATGAGTGGAAGCTCTGAGCAAGTCCGAACCCTCACTGGAGGCTACTTGGGAACGGCAGCACGGATATCCTAGGTAGATGATGCTCACTGGAATGTGACCAGGGTGTAGAGAGTGCTGTGCCGTGAAGGCATGCTCAAGTTTCAGTGTGTGCTGGTTCTCCGCTTAGTTCAGTCTTCGCCATGTCAGGCATGTCAGCTCTGATCCCTCAGCCAAGGTCTGCCGCCATGAATCTGCACTTCTGATTTATTTCTCATGAATTTAATGTGGGCAAAGCAGTGCAGAAGCTGAGGCCGGCAGCCTGGGATAATTGCAGATTCCTCACTCCCTCGGCTTCGTTCAAAACATCTGAAGATTGGAGTCACTCAGCCTCAAACTCTGTCAGGACTTGAGTTTAATTTCACCCAATGGCTAGTTGCTTTTTAAAGTTGTTCTTGGCTTTTTAGAAAGAAAAAACTTGGTGTTTGTGTTCATTTTTATTCTTCCAGGGGACTTGGGATGGTAAAATGTATTGATGTCCTTGCTGGCAGTAAGATGCTAATTCAGTTAAGCTTGTTGGCTGGTGGGTTCTGATTACAGTGACTTTACTATACCTAATTTTTAACATGGGTTTTAGGGGTTGGAACCCAGGTCTGTTAGCTTCTGCAGCAAGCACTTTATTGACTGAACCATTTCGCCAGCCCCTTAACTGGTTTTGGCCTCACGTACACAGTAGCATCTTCTAAGGACCCATCATCGATAAAGATCAGCACTGAGCTTCTTCGAACCCACTGAGTAAGAATCGCTAAGGGCCAAGTCACGACTGAGCTGGACTGATAATAGGTGAGAGTAATCCCATCCTCGTCTCTCATATCTAGCGCATCCTTGGCTTGTGCCTCTGTATATCATCTCTCAATAAGCAGTTTCCTGGAGGTCCTGTCTCTAGGTGCGTATGTTTAGCTGAGTGGGGAAGACTGGCATGGAGAAAACAAGATGGCTGTGCTGAGTTTTGGAAGAAACTCTGGACAGGAAATAAGGTAATAAGGAACATCCCTGGTACAGTTTTGGTCAGAGCCATGGTAATACTTGAAGAATGGAAGCCATGCCATCCATGGTCCAGAAAAGCTAGTGTGTTGGGAGCTAGAAGGCTCTGACTGTGTCAGCACCATGGCACTAGCCTGTAGTCACAGGACAGAAGAGCAAGCAGCAAGTATTACAAGCCAATGTATGGATAGCTTGGTGACTCTTTAAAGTACACACATGTACTTGCACATGCACGTACCTACACGTGTGTGTGTGTGCGTGCGTGTGTGTGTGTGTGTGTGTAAGCAGCAGCTCTCTATGTAACCAAGGCTGGCCTGAAGCCCACATTCTTCCTCTTGTAGAGAAGCGCTGGGATTTCTGGTTTGTGATGTCATACCAGACTTGACATGATCTTTAATAGCCAGGCTAAGTGTCACTTCCTCCAGGCCACCCTCCCTGATGTCCAGTTTCTGATTTTTATCAAGATACATCATCTGTACTTCTCATACTGGGGTCTGCTACTTTCTCACTTGCATAACTGCTACTTACACTCAGGGGTAGGATGCACAGGGGTCTGTCGGCTCATTCTTTGTGGTCTACTTTCTCACAAATGGAAATTTTGGAGGACAGAGTCATGCTTTAGCAATCTTATTTCTATAGCTCAGCACCAGGGAAAGCAGTGTACACGCTTTCTGAACAAACCAGTCACCACCTCCCAGATCCTTCTTGTTGAACAATTAGCTTTGTGTTTTGTCCACATTATAGACACCAGGACATTCTTATCAATCATTGCTTTAAAAACCATTCCTGAGCTGGAAAGATGCCCAGCTTGATGCTCTTGCAGATGACCCAGGTCCAATTCCCAGGGTCCATGTAACTCCAGCTTCAGGAGATTCAATGCTGTTTTCTGGACACACACACACACACACACACACACACACACACACTCAAAATAACCCTAAACCTTAAGTGATTCCTATTTCAAGTGGTTTGGTTTGAGAGCCTGCAGAGATCTTCCCCAAGCAGACTTATTATTTCTCCGGGTGAGCTGAGTAGATCTGGCCCAGACTCTTCCCCTGCTTCCCCTGTGGTCACGGCAGGAGGTATTCTCACCTGTATTGAGTTAGGTAAATGTTTAGGATTCTAGTAAACCGCCCTTGCTGTGTACTCAAACCTGTGTCTGAGTTCCCAGGTTTGAGAAGCCAAGACACAGCACAGCTAAACTGTTATCAGCAGACCTCCTCTCCTCTCTGTGGTTCTTGTACTTTTGATGACTGTTGATTGAGAGCAAGTACAAAGGCCAAATGCAATGGACAATTTGAGGAATGCCTTCGAAGCAGGTTTTAAACAAGTGCTTAAATTTGATCCAAACAGCAGTTTTAGACGTGTCATTTTAATTTCTCTGGGAACCAAATCAAGCTGAAAATGACAGTGCTTATTGTCTTGTGTGTTCACAGACACACTGAAATCACTCCTAGACTTGGGAGCAGCTGGCTCAGTTGATAAACTGTGTGTACTAAAAGCAAAAAGACCTGAGTTCCATCCCCAGGAAACGTACAAAAGGAGCCCAGAGGTGGGGATATGCCCTTGCAATCTCAGCAGTGAGGAGGCCTTAACAGGAGGATGCCTGGGACAGACAGCTTAGCATAATTGGCAAGTTCTACCCAAGTATGATCACTTGCCTCAGAAAAACAAGGTGTCTGGCACCTGAGGAATGGTAGCAAAGAAATCCTCTGGCTCCCCATGCACATGTGCTTGCACACACACACCACACACACCACAAACACACACACCACAAACACACACACCACAAACACACACACACACACAAACTCACACACACACAAACTCACACACAAACTCACACACACACAAACTCACACACAAACACACACACACAAACACACACACACAAACACACACACAAACACACACACAAACACACACACCACAAACACACACACAAACACACACACACAAACATACACACACACACACACACACCACAAACACACACACACACACACATGCACTAACCCTCCTCCCCACATACTACAAAATTAAATCTCTTCTTTGTCCTCATGGTCCATGGATCCTGCATTACTAGTTGTTGATGGATGCAATGGCACCGTTTGGAAGATCTGTGCCACATTCTCACATCCTCCTGCCTTTCTGCCACTGCCTTGATCATCTCTTCAGTTTCCTTCTCATGCGTGTGCAAAAACGAACAAGGGTGTGTGACTGTAGTGTTTGCAAAATATTCCCTAGAGCCAAACTCAGAGCAGGGCCTTGCTCCCAGCATGTATACTAGGCGTCTGCCTCTGGCCCTGCTGTGGCCCTCATTCCCCAGCTCTCTTTCCTGTCCAACTGTTGGAGTAGGAAGAATGTTATTGTTCTAAGTACTTACGCATGATCTCCCGGAAGTTTAACAGTGAAGAGAAGCTACTCAAAGCCCTTGTGTTAATCAAGCCTGATGAGCATTCTCAGTCAGGGCTGAAGGAGTCAGGCTGAAGGCTGAGAGCATCCCTGGAAGACTGCATCGCTCTTCTCTTTATAGTTGGAATTGACAGTCGGAGGGAAAGTATCACACACACTGTTAGGAGTGATTAAGATGAGTCAGAGGCACCTGTCTGTAGGTATCAGCAAATTAGTGGGATTTCTGCGTTCCTTGGTGTGATGTGGTGTTTGCCTCTATATATTCAGGGGGGTCAATGCCATCTCCTATATCTGACTTCCTTCCTTCCTTCCTTCCTTCCTTCCTTCCTTCCTTCTTCTTATTATCTTTAATCTTTTTTTTTAACAATCCAGTCCTCATCCCCCTCCTGGTCTGCTCTCCAGATAGTTCCTCATCCCATTCCTCCTCCCTGGTCTCCAAGAGGATGTCCACATCCCCCACTACACACACACACACACACACACACCCCACCCTGTCAGGCCTCCCCACTCCCTGGGGCCTCCAGTCTCTCAAGGGTTAGGTGCATCTTCTCTCACTGAGGCCAGACCGGGGCAGTCCTTGGACTTGTCAGGGGCCTGGGTAATGAAGCTTTATTTCAATCTTTCAAGTATACCCTTTCTATTTTTTCTTGTACCCTCAATACTGGCAGTCCTTAGAGTATAGTGTGTTTTCTTACTATAAAGCTGCCTGGTTTATTTTAGGAAGTTGTGTGCCTGGACTTCACCTAAGCGATACGATACGTTCTTGCCATTGTTATGGGGAGACTGACAAAAGGTTCACTTACTTGAAAAAGATGACATCATATTCATGAAATACATCCTCTCTTACAATGTCCCCTCTCAGTTCTCTGCCACATCCCAACCACTGTGTTTGTTTCAAGTTTGTCAGCGTTCCATGGATATGTTTGCTTTCCATCAGTATAATATGTTATATGCTATCATTTTTTAACAGCGAATAAGTGGGATGAGAACTCCAGTCCTTTGAATCAGGCTGTTAATTTTTTTTTCTTTGATGGTAATCAGGGCCTTGTAGGCATCTGCAGGGAAGAGGGGTTTCCCTGACTCTTGTTTCCAAAACAATCCCTCACATTGGCTTACCCAAGGAGCTCTATTTGTGTCTCTTAGGTCAATGGTTTATTAAGCTAAGGCTGGACTCTGGCCCTGAGCTGGGTCAATTTGACCTGGTGTCTTAGGAGAACAAATGGACACTCAGAAGCAGGCACAGAGAGATGATACCTAATTAGAAATTTGTCTGGCCTTAGCTAACCCTAGAGGCTGGGGGGGGGGGGGGATGTGCCAGAGGTGAGCCTTTGGGAATTATAGTGGGCCCTTGAAACACCTCTAAGTCTCTGTGAGGATGACTTGGAATGAGAGCTGGGTCTGAAACAAGTCCAGCTCACTTGAGACTTTGACATGAGTAAGTTACTGCTCCCCAACTCTGTGACAGACAATGATGGGCTGTCAAAGTCATTGTTCTTGCAACAAAGTTGAACCCAGGATGGGTTTTCAGCACCTACATGGCAGCTCACAACCATCTATAACTCCAGTTCCAGGGGATCTGACACCCTTCTCTGATCTCAGCAGGCAATAAGGATGCATGCAGTGCACATGTGTACATACAAAACACAGAGATACATGAATATAATTACTATGAAAATCTGAGCATGTTCTGAGAGCCACTGGGTTATATACTTCAGAGATAATATAAATGGATATATATACAATATTTATTTATTACGACATTGTGGATAAAATGAAGGGTGTTGTGTATAATAAATAGGAGCTCTACTGCTGAGCTATACCTGAGTGCCAAATTATGGAAAATATTATGTCTATTTTAACATAATAAAAAGTAAAATAAAATACAAATATTTTATATGAAATGATATTCAACCCAAATGAAGGAGAAATCTATGTGCATGCCTGGGTTGATGATGATAGATGGGCAAAGATGCCCTGATCCAATATTTTGAAATCATATATAAATACATTGCATTCATATTTTACTGGAAGGCTGTGTGTGCACTAACAGAATAGTGGTTCTCTTTAAAAGGGACAGGAAGTGGGCAGAGGAGGAATGGCTTTTTTTCTTTTCAAGCCTTTCTCTGTCTAGCCTGATGTCATCTTTTCTTCTACTGCCTTCTGCTTGTGTATGGGCTGTCCTTATTAAAATAGCAGGAAGGTAAATGGAGGAGGGGAGCTGATGGGAATGCCTTTGCATTGCAGCAAGGCTCTGCAGAATTCTCCTGAGCCCGGGTAGGATGGCAACAGGCCTAGTTTGAGGCGCCACAGTTACTTATGACTTGGGGTTGCAAGAAGCAGCTGTAGTCTGGAACATTCAAAGCCTGAGAGCTGGGGCTCCAGCTTCAGGAATATCCAGTCCTTTTAATTTTAATAGGAAAATTATAGAATTACTCACCTGACTTTTACACAGTCATTTTTCTCTCTTTTTTTTCTTGGTTATTTTATTTATTCTGTATAACCCCCATTCTACCCCATCCCCTGCTTCTATGAGGGCGCTCCCCCAATAGATAAACACAGCATTTATCTGCTGAGATATCAAGAGAGGCAGGATGTGGAGAGAGTACTCAGGTCTGCACCTTAGGGGATGGGAGAGTCCTTAGGTCTGCACCTTAGTCAGGGGATGGGAGAGTCCTTAGGTCTGCACCTTAGTCAGGGGATGGACAGAGTCCTTAGGTCTGCACCTTAGTCAGGGCATGGAGAGAGTCCTTAGGTCTGCACCTTAGTCAGGGCATGGACAGAGTCCTTAGGTCTACACCTTAGTCAGGGGATGGACAGAGTCCTTAGCTCTGCACCTTAGTCAGGGCATGGAGAGAGTCCTTAGGTCTGCACCTTAGTCAGGGCATGGACAGAGTCCTTAGGTCTGCACCTTTAGCTGTTATGCATGTCACGCCTGTAAACTGCAAACTTGTAAAAAGGGGTTTCCAGGAAGAGAGGTTCTACCCCATGTGTGTGATGGGAAAGCTCTGTGGAGCTGTCTGTGTTCAGATCATCCTGAGATGCGGCCATCATTCTATCTCACCAATGACAGATGTGACAATAATGCTGGGTCCTAATGGCCCTTTAATTGCCTTCTTGATAGAAAACAAGAACCTACTTGGGCCACAGCTGTTTGGTTCAGCGAGCTATTAAAATATATTCCAACATAAAATGGAAAAGACAACAACCCAGTTTCCTGGAAATGCAAGGGACATGGTCATTACTACTGTGCAAAGGCAGTGGCTGTCCCTGTAAGCTCTGTAGCATTTCACACCTTCAAGTGGCCCAGGGGGATGTGGAACGCCCACTATTTCAAAACCACAGGACTGGGCATTATGTAACTGCTTGACTATTAAGGAGTTTCTTTTTTAACGTGTGTCTGTGCAGGCACACACTCTATATACATGGAGGCCAGGGGCCAATGTCATGGTATCTTCATCTATCATCTTACTTATTGAGTCAAGGTTTCTCAGTGTGCTGGTTGCTGCTGTTTGTTTCACCAATTTAACACAAGCTAGAGTCATCTGGGAAGAGGGAACCTCATTTGAGAAAATACCTCCATCAGATCGGCCTATAGGCCTTCTGTGAATTTTCTTGGTTAGTGATTGATGAGGAAGGGCTCGGACCACTATGGGCATTGCCACCCCTAGGCAAATGATCCTGGATTGTGTAAGAAAGCAGTCTGGGTGAGCTAGAAAGCAACATTCCTCCATAGCTCCTGCTTCAGTTTCTGCCTTGAGTTCCTGCCTTGGTTTCCCAATGATCAATGATAGCCTGTAAAATGAACCAAACCTTTCCTTCTCAATTAGGCACCTTATGACAGCAACGAAGGAAAAAAAAAATCAGAAAATTGGTTCATTCCTGTGTTTTTGCATTTGTGGTAAAACCCTTTCCCCCATAGCAGCTGTTGAATTGGATTTTATATTTCCATCTCTCCCTGAGCAAATGTCCCTACTGTTAGTTAAAGGACAATTCCCAACTATTGTTTTCCTTATTATGTTCTAGGAAATGACACCGCAGTGCTCGGGATGTGCTCCTGTCTGTGTTGAGATGAGGACTATTCTGATTAGAGACATTAATTAGTCATGCATAAGCCATTGGAAAAGCACAGAAGAGAAGGAGGCTCAACGGGGAGTAAAAGGACTTGAGTCACAGTCTGGTAGGAGAAATGATAAATGAGACAAAGCATTTACATCTCTGTTGTTATACAAAGATCTCCTTATAGATAGAAATTGAGAAAATGGGATCAGAATCGAAAAGGTTTGTTTTTATCTGATCGTAATAAGGGTTTAAGTGGATGGATGGATAGATGGGTGGGTAAGAGCTGGACAGATGGGATGACAGGTGGAGGTGTGGACAGTCGGACAGGGCGGTTTGATGGAAGGATGGGAATCTTTTTAGGGTTGGGCGGGTGGATTCAAACAAAAGGGTCACCTGACTTTTGCCACCAAAGCACTGGGGGATCCCATCTTCTGGCTATGCAGCTGCCTGGGATAATTGATTTTATATGTCAGCTTTACGGGGCTAAGCATTTCTGGATGTGTTCATGAAGGAGCTTTAGAAAGAGACTGGCATTTGAATGAGCAGATTTTGGATATGCTTTACCAATCTGGCTAGTTCAAATGGTCTCTCTCTCCAGAATAGCATTTTACAGCCCAGGCTGAACTCCAACACACACTCTCTTGCCTCAACGTTTTGAGTGATGGGATTACAGCTGTACCTTTCCCTCACCTCTGTTTTGTTATGCTTTGAGGCGGGGGCATCCATGCACTCATGTCCTGTCTTTGGACACCAGAGCACTTTGTTCTTCAGACTTCAGGCTCTGGGATTGCCCTGGTTCTTGAGGTTCTGATCTTGGACTGATTTATACATTTAGCTTTCTTGGTTCTTCATCTTGCAAAAGGGTGAATGTGGGACTTCTCGGCCTCAATTTGCATGAGCTGGTTTATATAATCAATTTTCTTCTGTCTGTCTGTGTTCTCATGGATTTTACATGTATTACTGTTTGCCAAAATTCCCTTATTTATAGCATATAGCCTGTAGCATTAGTAAGAATACTAGGTATATCTGTGTGAAATCACATTTATTTGCTCAAAACACTCCAAATACCAATCAAACTTGTTAGAGGGCCATTCTAACGTGTAACAGAACATTACAAAAATGATCACAAAATCATTGGTATATAGAGGCATCAAAGGAGAAACCAATACAGGTTGTGTTAGCTAACAAACAATGCTGTTTTTTTTTTTTTTTTTTTTAAAGCTGGCATTTGGAGCACACATTGAATTTTGAGATCAGTGATGTGCTCTTTTATCTCCTCATTGAAAATACCTATTTCTATTTGGGGGCCGGGGGATTGTTTCTATGAGATAGGGTCTTAATCTGGGCTGACCTGGAACTCACTTTGGAATCTAGGCTGGCCTCACATTCCTGGCTTACCTCTTGCCTCAGTCTCCTGAGTTGCTGGGATTATGGGGATGAACCACTATGTCTTACTGCCTTCATATTAATTTTACGTTTATAAACTTTTCCTTAAAGAGGGTATCCAAAAGTGTTAATGTATCAAGACTTGCAAAGCCCATGTTTATCTGAGGTCATCGTGTAAACCTTGCATTCTAGCACCTCTTTCTGCTTTTCATAGACACATCCCAGCTCTGACTCATCTGGGCCATCTGTGATGACTATGCCCCTGCAGGTAGCAAAGATGAGCTTGGTGCAGTTAGATTATGGAGCTAACTGATAATCAAATCAAGGCTTCCGAGGAATGGAGGCTGCTGCTGGGTCTTTTGGGTGGTCTACGGTATCTTTGTAAGGATGAGAGGGAGTGAGAGGGTCAAAGCAGAAATAGCAGTTTGTCTCCACAAAGAGAGAAATAGAGAGTGGAGAGTATCATACTGCTGCTATTGAAACCAAAGGGTGAGGGCATGAGCCAAGAAGTACAGGAGCCTTCGGAAATTAGAAAACCAGGCTGGCAGATGGCTCAGTGGGTAAAGACTTGATAAGATACAGAGCCACCTGGGAAATGAGGTTCTGGGTGTGCCTGTGGGGGTTATCTTGATTAGGTTAGAGCTGAGATAGGAAGAGTTACCTGCAGTGGATGGCACCATTTGCTGAGCTGGGATGCTAGATAATGTGTAAAGAGGAGAAAGCCCGCTGAGTACCAGCCTTCACCTCTCCTTGTCTTGACTGAAATGGAGCATAATCAGCTGCCTCATATCCTTGAATGGTGAGCCAAAATACATCTTTCCTCCCATAAGTTATTGGTTTGGGGGGAAGGGTGTTGCTTGTTTTTCTGGGTATTTTATCATAACAACAAGTAACTAGCTATTATCCCTATCTAGTCTGTTCACTGGGCCTGTATCACTAGCATCTCCTGTCTACAAGGACCCACTCCAAGAACCCCACTCTCAAGGATTATATTACATGTGTACTCTCTGAAGTATGAAGGCAGAAATTAGAGGAACCAGACAGAAAGATCCTGGAAGCTAATTGGGGTCCATCACCATTCTCAAGGCTGTGTTGTTACATGTTCTCCTTGTGACAGCCATTCACCACCCATCCCCCTCAGGCTGGCCTTCAACAACCACGGAAACAATGGATTCTTTCTGTGTTAGTTATCTCTGTGAGTTTCTTCTCAGCTTGTAATTTTCACATCCTCATGGTTTCTGTTAGCAGAGTGGCTACGGATGCATAGTTTCTGCCACCCTCTCTTCACCATCCCCTGTCTTCCAGAGAGGTGTGAGAATTGGCCTCATGTTCATCAATGTTGCTTTCCAAAGCTGCCCTGTGTACTACTTTTGCAGGTTAGCAATGTAAACTGCTCCTTGGTCCCATCAGCACATCCATCACAGAGGCTCAGAACTGAACATTCACCTTGGGAGTCAGAGGCACACAGAGTCATTTCCTTGGTGAAGGAGAAATCACCTTGATTAGTCACCATGGGTTTGGTGAAATTAGCATTCTAAAACAATCACATGCATTCTTTCATCTGTTATGTGGTTATAGACTTTAATGGAGTAAACAGAGGAGGGAAAAAGTAAAATATGAAAAAGAGAAATTAAGCTGACTGCTAATCTTTTAGCAGAATTAAACACAGATGCCTCTGAGGTATTTCTGAGCAGCTTTACAGAAAATAGCTAAATAATTAATTCACTTTATGTATCCTCGCGAGGCAGCGAATTCCGAACCTCTATAAAATGTGTAGAATTTGTTTGTGAGTCTCTCAGCAAAGTTACAAAACAAAGAGACGCCTAGGTGGCAATGTTCAGGTTCTATAAAACACTCTGGCCCATTACTTTGGGGTAAAATTGGTCCACTTCCTGGTGAGGGGAGATGGGCTAAGTGGAGGAAGGGGTTGCTGGTTGCAGCCCTTGCTCCCCTTTCTTGGGAGAAAAAAATTCCACTTTATGGATTGGTGGAGCTGTTCTGAGCTATGAACCTGAAACTTGGTACTAGAAACCTGAGGCTTCGATTAAGAAGTGAGAAGAATCATCAAAGGAATGTGGGTGAAAGTCGGAACCTCTGATTTAGGACAGTCATTTCAACAGCAACAGTGCGTTCGAACTCTTTGTGTCCCCACTGCAGGGCTGTGAGCTGCAGCAGTGTGGTAGTCAGTCTGTCAGTCTCACTCCCAGTCCCTAGGAACTCAAATTTTTTTATTATAATTTTTAGTATTTTGATATTATAATATAATCACTGTGGGAAGCCGCCTGAGCACCCACATTCGCCATTACAAGATAGGGCCTACATCTGGCCGAGGACAAGTTGTAAACAGGCTAGTGCGCAGGTACCTGGTAATTTTCCACCTCAGAGTCTCAGCCTCTCTCGTGGCGGCATCTGGCCTGGTGTGCGGGAGCCAATGGAGAAGCTCCGCGTCCCAGGCAAGCGCTGTGACCTATATAAGGGACGGGTGTTCTATTGTTCGGGGTCTCCACTCGTGGCAAGCTTATGCTCTCCCTCTCAAGATGCATTAAAGCTTTACTGCAGAAGGATCCTATGTGTGCCGCGTCGTTCTTGCTGGCGAGACGGTAGCGCGGGACAAATCACATAATTTGTCCCTTCCCTTTTCTCCTTTCCAACACTTCCGTGTACTGCGTGTGTGCACGCACATGAATGTATGTGTTTCTAAATGTATAGGGGTCATCTTTTCAGTATACATATTACTTGTATGTACAGGTTTCAGGGCTGGCATTTTAGTATTGGATAACCAGTTGTGTGCTCTTCTGCAGGGAAGACTGTTTCTCCTGACCTCAACAACCCTTGACTTCATGTAGTTCTTTGTCTAGGGTTGAGGATTCATGGGCTTTCCCTGAGCCATATTAGCATGTCTATTGATGTCATCCTTGTTCGGGTCATGTTTAGGCAGCTGTGTTAGTAATATTTTGTGGGTATAGCTTCTGACATTTTTTGGAAACATTATCTCACAGTGAACTTTGGTTTCTCTGGCCATAGAATCTTTCTTCTATTTTTGGTTGTGAGCCTATCCTTTAACAGCTGAGCCATCTCTCCAGCCCTCATAGAATCTTTCTGCCTGGCTTCTGCGGTGATTCCTGAGCCGTAGGTGCAGGAGCTGTGTTGTAAATTTATCCGTTGGTGCTGGGCTCCCATATTTTGATTGGTTGTGATTTTTTGTAATGGTCTCCATGTGTTGCAAAGATAAGTTTCCTTGATAAGGGCAAGAACTACACGTACCTGTGGGAATAAGGACAAATATTTATAATGTAGTTAAGGATTATGTTCTCTTAGTAAAGTGGTGGTTGTGGGTTCTCCTTCAAAATCTGTGACTTTCACTAGCCCTGAGAGACCCCCATTTCAAATTGGACAACACCAGCATAAGGCATGTCTTGAGAAGTATCCAGGAAGCAAACTTTAATGGAGGTTATCAGAGGGGACTTCCTATTGTATTTAATCCAAAACCTAGATGTATGTTGGGTAGACGTGAGACAGGGATATCTCCAGCAGAGGGAAGAGTTCTGTACCTTTTGGAAGCCAGGAAAGAATCTGGGTTGGATGAGAGCTGGCAGGGAGGGCGGTATACTGTGAAGGGAATACATTCCATCTCAGGTTCTGTGGCTAGGGAACCCTGGGCTTAATGGGGGAAGATGGATGGAGTAAAGGGAGTATATATCGAGTTAATATTCTATGCAGCTGAGAGCTCACAGAGAAGAACAAAAGCTCAAGGAAACAGACTTGGAAGCTACAATACTATATTAACAAAGGAACAGTATTTGGGCTTCGAGGGAACCAAAACAGTAGGAAACTGGCTATGAGCTCTGGGAAAGAAGTTAGCATAAAAGGGTTATTTTAGTAAGACTTGTCTGTGTTGATCATCTCTGAGTCTCTCATGATAAGAGTCACTCTCTTTCTCCTAGTGTGGGTGGGGTGTCACCTTCGCAAAAGGCAATCGGTGGCTTGCTTTGAGGTAAAACAGAGAGAGGAGAGTGCACACTCTCTCTACTGACTCTCAAGTGAATTCAGGAGAAAAAAGTTTTCACCACGTGCCATCACTTGATCCCCTTCAAGAGGCACAGATGGCGAGAGGCAGCGATGGTGGGGACTGTACTTCGGAGCTCATGAAGACAGAGTTCTAACAGAAATTCATTGAATGTACACTCAAGCCCTGAATAACAACCAAGATAATGACAGACAAAATCCCTAAAACCAAACCCCCAAAAAAACCAAAAAACCAAAACCGAATAATTGATGTTTTATGGGCAACAGAATGGTGCAGTGTCTCTTTTTCACATTAAAAAAAAAATCCCCAGATGGATGACACCTAAAATGTGTACTCACATTTCTATGGGGCTCAGAAGCTTACTGAATTGAAGTTGAAAATCTCTGCTTCATCTTGGTGCTGCTTCTTTTCTTTTGTGTGATCTGCTGGGCACTTTACCATATCTATGAGACACATGAAGGGCCAGGACCACACCAGGACACCCAGGGAGAAGTGACCTCTTAGTTAGTCAAGACACTATTTTATGATTGGGACTATAAAATCCAACCAACTAAAACTGATTCACCCTGCACATACATGGGGCTCACCTATTCCAGAATCTTTGAAAGCAAGCAACCTCCTGAACCATCCAGCATCCTCCAGAGGGAAAGGAGCACTCTGATGCAGATTACCTTGAATCTCAATCATCAGGTACTGCCATGGCATTGTAGAGAGGACTGGGGCTCTGGGAGAGAAAAAGGTGAACAAAAAGATAAATAATAACAGCTTCACATCAGCCACAGTGGAAGGCAAAACTGGGCATGGAGCAGGGCAAGTCTCTGGATGCTGTAGGCAGAGGGGTTCCTTGATTAAGAGCTTTGTAAGCCAGGTGGCAGAGTAGGCACAAGCTCTGAGAAAACATGTGGAGAAGGGATGTTTTAGGCAGAGAAAAAAACAAGAGACTTAGTGTTCTGATCCTGGATTAGTAGAATCAATTTCAGAACCACTTTGGTTTCCTAGCTGGTTGCAAGGGACAGTTCATTGTCTTTTCCTGTACCCATCTGTAAGAGAAGCCATTTTAAAAACTAGAAATTTCTTTGATTTATCTAATCAAAATGATATTGTCAAACTAATTGCACATCAGGACAAAGGTTGGGAAAACACATAATTTGGATTTTAGAAAGCATGCATTAGTGGGGTGGAACTGAATGTCGTCACTGTTTTCCTGGTCATATTTACCAGATTGCAAAAGGCCTCCAAGGAAACTGCACATCCCAGGAGGGTTGATGCATCTGCCTGCTTTCCTCATGAAATTGATAATACCAGGGCGATCTTATTCATAAGACTTTCCAAACTTGAAGGAGGAGGTTGCCATGGCAACTGATATAAACAGACAACCGGAATCACGGAATGAGCAGCTGCCTGGAACACTCCTCTCACCTGGGCTGCCTCTGCATCCAGAAAAGGTTGCCTTACTGGGATTACATAAGAGCTACAGCCTGCATTCCAACCCACACAGGTCCAATCTGAAGCCTGGCATTGTTATCATGTTACTGTGGGACAGCTCACCCATGGCTTACCTCCTGAGTCTCCTTACAACAGCCATTTGTCAGCAACATCATAGACCTTGCAAGTGGGCCAGGGGACTTCCATGATGGTAGAAGTGGTTCTCCAGGTGGGAACCTGAAAAAGTAGTTTCTAGAACCATGACAATTGAAGAACCAGATGTGAATGGGGCTCAGGGCTGGAGTAATACCGTAGACAGCTGGGAACAATGATCTGTTTGTTAGTACCTCGAAGTCATTTGCTTGTAGGCAGGGTGTTTTCATAACTTGTTCAGTAGATTCTTAATAGTGGTAGATAGCTTAGGATCTATTCTTGCTTGGGATCTATCTATCCTGAACTCACAGCTTAACCCTCATGTCAACTAAATGATGAAGGTAAGGCAGTAACAATGGGTAGAAGAAACAATAGATTTCAAGGCCACAAGTGAGTCACATATCCTTCTGTGAGCCTGCTTCATTTAAAGAATGGCATCATGCTTGTAGAGTTATGTGGCTTGGTGTCCATGGAAGAGCTAGGGAGTGGCTAACACAAATCAGTTCTCTGGATGGAGATATATAGCCTGGGATAGGTCACAGGAAGGATGGAGCCCCATCAGGACCAGATCACACCAGCATTAGGGATATGGTGCTCATTTGAGCTTTCCCTTAAAAAATAGGGAACCTCACTAGGGTAGGGGATCCTACTGTCCTAGTGAAAGAACAAGCTGAGCTTTGTCTCTTTGGAGGCCCCTTCTGGCTGCAGCCTGGAGTGAGAAGGAATGTTGGTGAGCTTTGGCTATGATAAGTCATGACTGTGACCTGACTGGGGAGAGAGGCTAGGAAGGAGGGCAGCAGAAACACCCAGAGATTTCTCAAGAGGTGCAATTAGCAGGCTTCATGCTAATTAGCTACGGGCGAGATATGCAGAGGAATCCAGGGATACCCTGGTTTGTGACTCATGTGGCTGTTTGGAGAAAGTGGTCCTCATCTAAAGTATTGAATAAAACAAAGGGGAAGGAATCTGTGGTCAAGATGCACTTTGGCTTTGGACATGGAGATAAGGTGTCTGTGGCTAACCCAAGTTGATGTCCTGGAGTTCCAGCAGCGAAGACCTGAGAGACCAAATACTTCTCTGAATCTGGACCCTGGCTTGAGATTTAGTCACTGCATCTATTCTTACCATTTATGATTTTCCAGACCCTAGCTGGTTGCTTTCACTCAGAAGTGTGTAGAGAATGGATGGATCTGGACCTGCCATGGTGTAGGAGTGAACACCATAACTAACACACGGCCAGGATGTAACCAGGGCTGAAGTGAACCCTTGGTGGCACAGACTTGTAGTCCCAGCTACTCAGGAGGCAGATGCAGGAAGATCACAAATTCAAGGCCTTCTTGGGCTACAGATTTTTAAAAAATAATCACCCTGGGCAAGTCAGTGAGACCCTGTCTTCAAAATTAGTGAGTAAACAAATAAATTAATAAATATGTTGATATAGCTCTACCTATCTAGCATGTATGAGACCTTAGGTTCAGTCCTTATATACAGACACACACACAGACATACAGACACACAAAGAGTCACACAGACCCACAAAGACATACACACACAGGCACACATAGACATACATACACACATACATACACACAGACAGACACACACAGACAGACACACACAGACACGCAAACACACACATACACACACACATATACACATACACATACACATACACACTGGCCATGTTCCATGGGACCAGCTGAGTAGTAGTTGGTGTAACTTTATGCAGGATGGTGGGGTAAGGCCCTCTTGAAGAGGAGACAACCCAAATACAATCAGAAAGATGAAGGACCCTGGGCAAGTCACACATCCTGGAGCTTTGGGTTTAGCACCTACCGACAATACCTTTCTTACAGACTGAATACTTTGTCCCAGGGAAAACTCAATTCTGCACAGAGGCATTGCTGTCGACCAACACCTCAGGAACTCTCCCTGCTTTGACCTGGTGTACCTCGGTGTTCCCAAGGAGAGACATTTTCTTATTCCCCAGGAATTCCATTACAATCAGGAATCCTGTCCTGGAGGAAGATGGGCTTCATTCACACACTGTGGGACCCTTATCCATGTCCTCAGGACTCAGCATGGCTGGTGAGGGGTGAGGGGCGAGGGGACGGATGATGGGGATGGAGTGAAAGGCTGTGGCTTCGGTAGCACCGTGTGCCTCAGCCACTAGAGGGCTCATGGCTCACAGACTTCAAGTCTTACTAATAAATCTTCCATATTCACTCTTAACACTGTTGCACTGAATGGAGCCTGGTCCTGTAATGTTCAAAGTTGCTACTTAATTATGCACCATCATCAGGCAATTGCAAACCCGTCTATAATAGCTAAATATTAATTTTATAAATGTTTAAGTGTCTTGTTCATACAAAACTATTCATACACAAATAATAAATCAAATTATTGACTTCATAATGTTGGGTAGATGTTTTGCCTCTGAAATTAAATTTCTCCATTAAAAGTGTTCCTTTGTCACCAGCCTCCATTGGCTGTTGGGTTCAGGTTCTGGCCTCACAACATGCTTGTTTCTGCCTTGACTTCTGTTGCCCCAGTCATGAAGTACCCAGCATGTACATAGATAGCATCCTGGACTCTTCAAGGTCAAGCCATAAGTAAGGAAGAAGATGGGGCCACAATAGCAGTGGAGCTTGTCAAGTGGATTGCTGAGCAGGGGCGTTCACACAGCTGTCTTTCAGGTTAACAAAGCATATAGGCAAGGCCATTTGGATTCAAGACCAGCCTTCCTCAGATGGAAAACAAACTCCACAGACACAGTGAGTCCTGCTGATACAAAGTCCGAAGGAGGGCATCAACCTCCCTCCTGTGGAGCACACTTTCTTATGACCCTCCTTCTGTGGTCTGTCACTCAAAGAACAGTGTATGCTCATTGCCACATTACATGGAGTTGGCTCCAGCTGCCTGATTCTGTGGATAGTAGCTTATCCTCACTGGCAGTGGCTGGTCCATCACTTGTAATAAGGACCTTGTCACCAGAATGGCACGGGGACTTCAAGGTCTTCTTGAGAGAGGGAGCTGTTTTTACAAGGATAACAATGCTGTCCTAATCCCCAATGAAGTGGACTTTGAAAGTAGGCATCATTAAAGCTATAGTATCTAATATGTTTATTTGTGTGTGTTCAACATGTGATCAGATGTATGTGCACATGCGTGTGGAGGTCAGGGATCAACACTGAGGATATTCTCCTGGAGCCATCTACCCAACGTTTTGAGATCAGTTCTCTTACTGGGGCCCTGGGTTCACTGATTTAGTTAGGGTGGCTTGCTAGCTACTGGGCTCCCCACTTCCCCAGAACTGGGATTACAAGCATGTGCCCCCATGTCCAGCTTTTTACTTCTGTTCTGGGGATTGAACTTGGTCCTCATGTTTGCATGACAACCTGTCACTGCTGACCCAGATCCCTATGCACTGTATCTCTTTCCTCTTGGACACCTTACCAGCTGCTTCAGTTCTGCACACAGTCTTATCAATCTTTCTTTTGTTGGAGGGGATCTGACTGGACAGCCATCTCTACACTTCTGGGATCTTATAGGGAGGAATGTGGACCTTACAGGTTTTAATAGGAGGCTGCCTACTGGGAAGAAAAGTTGGGGCAGGCAGCCACTTATTTTGAAGAAGACTGATTCTGTTACACCCCTGCCTGGCTACCAACCAAGTTGGTGAGTTCCTTTTCTCTCTTAGCCTGCCAACCTCTGACTCATAAAAAAAATGGAAAACAGTTACATATTTATTAAATACTTAACTACTTATCAGATGCTATGGCATGGATAACGGCAACAGTAATAATTCTAGGGACACGTGATATCTTGAACACTGACTGCATTCCATGTGCTGCTGGCATTCAGAATGCGTCTTTTCAGTTAATTCCATCAACACCATCCATATATCTCAGGCCTGTCCCACTGCTGAACATGTGTCAGTATGTTCACACAAGTAATAGCAGTACACACAAGAAAACAGGTTTCCTATGGCTAGATGGTTGCCTATGGTCACATAGACAGCAAACCATAGAGCCACAGTTGAGTCCAGATATACTCTCAAAAATCTTACTAGAGACAAGAATACATAGAATGTGCTTTTACTGTAATGTGTAGTGGATTGACCCCTTTTATTCAGGGCTGGGTTCCTCAAAGTCAGAGGCTTGTAAAGCACAGTGTGCTGGGCCCCATAGCATAGCATCTGCTTGTGTAGATTATGGTGGCCCAGAATTTTCATTTCTAACAAGAGTGAAGTCTCTGCTGCTCCAGAGGCCATGGGGTGAGAGCCACCATCCTAGACAGATAGTAACTACTGACTATGTGTTGATGGGAAACTTTAACCACAAGGATGTGTCTTATTTTAGATCTAGCTTAAGTCTGCTCATGTGACTAAGGCTAAGACATTAGTTCTCACAGATACTATCTTTCAGCAGACCAGCAGCATACCAGCTTATCTAGATGAGGTTCAAGTGTGAGAAGCAAACTGCCCTCTGTTACTTAGAAGTGCATAGCAGTGACTCACCAGTACACGCTCTGCCTCACGCAGGATACAATGGCTCCCAGTTGTGACACTGGGCCATGAAGCCAGGCAGCTACTCACCTCACACTTCTCTCTTGGTTCTAGTGATGTCAGTAGGAAAGCTTCTGTTTTGTGTTTGTTTTCTTTCACACCCCCCAAAAAAGCCATTGCTCATCTTCCCAGAGTCTTGGGATAGGACACTGTAACCGAAATGTAAGAGAGGGCTGCTTTACTGATGTGTTTTATTTTGCCACTAACACACAGCATTAACACAATAACAGATTGGGAGGAGGATGTGAGTGGATCTGGAAGGAGTTGGAGATGGGGAGTAAGGGTGGATATGACCAAAATATATTACACACATATATAAAATGTTCAAAAAGTAAGTAAAACTATATTAGAAAAAATAGTCTCTTCATCAGTGTTGTTATATGATTAACTGAGTTAGTGTTTATGAATCCATTAGAAGAGGATCTGGAACATAGAAAATGACATATAAGTATTTATGAATAAATGCATGGTTCATTGAAGCATGAAACACATTGTCTAAAAGCAACTAAAGAGCAGGGAGAATGTTCTGGCTTCCTAAGGATGCCCCTACCCTCCTGGTCCATGAAGGCACACTCCAGACTCCTTGACTTGGACTCTGATAGAGTTTGGTTTGTCTGTTTGTTTTTAAACAAGATCTTTTGTAGATCATTCTGGCCTCAAACTTACTATGTAGCTGAGAATGGCCTTAAGTTTCTGTTCCCTCTTGTCTTTACCTCCCAAGTGCTGTAATTGTAGGCTTGTACACCCGTCCATGTCTTACTTGTGCAGAGGCTGGGGATCAAACCCAGGGCTCTGTGCATCCCAAGCAAGTACTCTACCAACTGAGCTACAGCCCAGGCCATGTGGTTCAGAGTCAGCATTCGAGACCAAGATCCGTTTCCCATGTCTGATCCAGCTACCCTGATGTAGCCACAGAAAGGCAGTGGATGGACAGCTCTGGGCAGGCAGCCAGAGTGGAAGCAGGCATGGAAACTGAGGGACTAGTCAAGGTGCCAACACCAGACTGGTCATTGCCTTCCCATCTTCATCCACTGGGCATCAACAGGAGAACAGTAGTCCTCTGCCATCCTGAAGCCATCATTGGGCAGGCACTGTCTAAGGAGGTGGGAAATGGGGATGCTGAAGTACTAAAGCAGATACCATGGGTCACCAAGGACCCATGGAGGGTCACCAGGGAGGGGATGGGGAGCTGTGGATTCAGTTGGGAATTGTGCCTATGTCTTTATTCTTAATGAACCAACCTTGCCAACCTGAAACGAACTTCATCTTACCCCCCCCCCCACCATCTTGTTCCACCAGGCCTCTCTTCTGTGACCATGAATCTTATTTAGTCCAGAGCAGCCCTAGAGTCTGTGTTCCCAGAGAGGATGACTCAGGAGGACATCTGCATCTTTAATAAGTGCATTAGCACGACCCTGAGCAGGGAGCCTGTGGAACACACTTCCAGAAACCTTGTGTCCCTTCTTCTAGAATGGAGGTGACCTCCCTCTTCACTGAGGATCCTGTCTGCTGCTCTTTTTTGCCATGGAAGTCCCTTTTGAAAAGAAGAGTGGAAAAAACCACCAGCTGGATACAAATGACAGTATTCCAACCAAGAATGAGTTCACAAGCAGAGATGTGCTTTCCCCATTGTCTGAACTTCCCTTCCTTGTGTACCATGAAAAGGTGTCCAAATTGCTCTTAGGTGATCCTTATGTGTGCCTAAAGTCTCTCTCTCTCTCTCTCTCTCTCTCTCTCTCTCTCTCTCTCTCTCT
>JADRCH010000112.1:2342761-2362435 GCA_019843965.1 Rhynchomys soricoides
CACACACACACACACACACACACACATTCCAGGGAGTGTGAGACATGGCTCAGCAGCTGAGAGCTCTTGATGCTTTTCCAGAGGATCTGAGTTCAGTTCCCAGCATCCATGTTGGGTGGCTCACAGTCATTTAAAACTCTAGCTTTGAGGGATCTGACACCCACTTCTAGCCATCTAAAGCACCTACATAGCATACATGTGGCATAGATGAACACACACACATAAAAATAAAGTGAATCTTTTTAAAAAGTCCATCCTGATACAAACTCCTTTGCCACATTTTAAAAATAGGAAGCCTGAAGTATTCTGTCATTACAACCCAGTATTGTCCAGCATCCCCTACCCCAAACTAATTACCTCCCGTGGGAAGTCTATTCTGTGTGGCTTTCGACTCAGCCTAATCAATAACACTGTGTAAGCCACAGAAACTAGGAAGAAGAAAGTGGCCAGATGCCAGCTAGCATAATATAGCCCATGGTATGAGCTTCGCAAGGTGCTGTGACTCACAGGCTGGTACTGTAAAGACAGAAAAATTGAAATTCTTGCAGCAGGGGAGTTTTCTTATAGTGCCAAAACATATAAAAAACAGCTTACCATGTCTGCCATTTTTAAGTGTGCAGTGCCACAGTGTTGCTTGCTTATTGTCATCATGTGCTTCCTGGATGCTTTCACCCTCCCTAACAGACTGCCATGACCCAGTAAGCACTGATGCTCCACCCTACAGCCCCTGCCAATCTCTACTGTGCTCTTTGTCTGTGTGTTTGTGTCTTTTAAGTACCTTTTAGAAGTGGATTCCTAAGTGTGTATCTTTTGTGATGGCCTAATTTCCTTTAGCATAAGGGAATCCTCATGACTAGTCTCTGTTGTAGCTTGTATCAGAATCTCTTTTCTTTTAAAGTAATTTTCTACTATATATCTGTATATATACATTATATATATGCACATTCATATTATATATACATACATATATACATATATATACACACATACATACACACACACACACCCCTACACATCTACAGTTTTGTGCATCCATTCATCTGACCTGGTCTTGGGCTATTTCTATCTTTTGACTGCTATGAATATGGTTACTGTGAACATGGGTGCATGTGTATGTTTAGTCACACTAAGCAATGACCCCTTTCCCACTGTTCACTGCCAAGTCTGGCTGATGTTCCAGAGCTCTTGGTGGCTGTGGCTGTGGCTGTGGCTATGACTGTGGCTGTAGCATGCCTTGAATGACACTTGACAGGAGATGTGCTGAGCAGATGTCTGCATGCCCAGCATCTCTGGCTGAGGGCTTCATAGCTTCTCTCAAGGCTGAATTTTTCTCATGTTCTTCGTTGCAAGAAGGACTCATATTTCCCCCCCACTCCACTGAGATGTCACTTTATAGATGTTTTGTTACTACTGTTTACTTGAGTAAGACCTAAGCTTTGGGATGTCTGGAGCCATGGACATTTTGGCTCCTACTGTAGTCATGGACAGAAGGCATTTTTGTGACTCTCCGGCTCTGCGTGTGTCTTGCATTTGTTTACAGTCTATGGTCACAGGGTTCACAAAGCCCAAATGAATGGAGGCAAGCTCCTGGTGAGTTTTGTTTGATATTCAAGAGAAAGACATACTCAGCTTATTAGTCGGCTGACAGACTAATTATTCTATAGAGAGAGTTGCTGGGTAAAGATACCTGAGCCATGGAGGCAGAGCCTGATCTGTGCGGCTGGCAGGAATTCCCCCTCCCTCTACCAATGCCAACTGTCTAGACGTAAGAAAGCAGATGAGCACGGTGCTATCGATTCCTCCCTTTGCAAGGCTGTTTGAAGGGAACCATTCTCTATCTATTCCTTCCCAAGGATGGGCTTATAGAGTTGTAGACCTCTCTGTTAGAGGGCTGTGTGGCCAAAGCAGAGAGCACAAGCTTTAGATGTTTGTTTGTGGTTCTGGTCCCTGTAGATACAGTCACATTGGGCCTCTTTCTCATCTTTAAAGGTGGCAGGGAGATGCCCTCCCAGGCAGGACTTCCCTCAGGGCTGCTTTTGAATTCAGGTTTTGAAAAGGGCTTTGAAGTGAAAAGGAGCTATCCTCTCTTCACAGGAGTCTTCTCCCAATTCAACCTGGTCTTTCAGTCTCTACTTAAAACCAGCCTTCCCTCTCCTGGGGATTCTGGGGAGGGGATAAGGCTGGAATGCTGAGCAGTCCAATCTCCTCAGTTGCTTCCACTCAGCAGGATAGCCTTCCTCGAAGACAACCCCTTCCCAGCCATCCCCCTCCAGTAGTTTCTCTTCTCTGGTTCTGAAGCTAATCTAGCAAATTTGAGCATCTGTAATGAGGAGCAGAAAGCCTCATTGACTCAGCTCAGTCAGGGAATGGGGTCAGCCTGCTGCCTGAAATTCTTCCTTCTGAAGGGCAAACCTCGGTACTCTTGCAGTTCCTGCTGATGTCTCTCAGAGAGCACCCAGCTTCCCAGGGACTTTTTCAAGGAGGAGGTGCCTCTTGTTCCTCATTTGGTGGTACAGTGGAGGGATGAGGGTCTGGACCCTGCAAGCTGAGATGCAGCTATGGTTTAGGCAATTTTTGCTTCTAATCTGCTGTGAGGTAGAAAAAATAAGTAACCAGTAAGCATTATACTTGAGAGAGAATGCAACAGAATGTGTTGTATTAACTAAGAAAGGCTGAGACTAGGACTTGGAAACCAAATAACCCCCAGAATCCAATGGTGACTCTAGAGTTCATTGCGGAACATCACAAGTCAGGTATTTAACCTCATTAAGCCTCAGTTTCCTGATCTGTACAAGGAAGGTAAAGAGAGAGCCAAGGAGAGAGCTCAGTCAGCAAAAGCACTTGCCACATAAACATGACAAATTGAGTTCTATTCTACAGCACCCACAAAAAAGCAAGACATGGTAGTACATGCCTGTAACCCCTACTTAGGGGAAGTTGGGACTAAAGATTCTGGGGCTTGCTGCACAGTTACTCTTGCCTCATCAATGAAATCCAGGTCCAGTTGGAGACCTTGTCTCAAAAAACAGTAAAGTAGAGAGTACTAGAGGAAGATAACTGGTATTGACCTCTGGCCTACAGACAGACAGACAGACAGACAGACACACACACACACAAACAGAGAGAGAGAGAGAAAGAGAAAGAGAGAGAGAGAGAGCACTAGAAATATAGATAGATAGATAGATAGATAGATAGATAGATAGATAGATAGAAATAATTCTTCATGAGTAGTTAGAATGCCTCCACCCCCAGGCAATGCAGGAAGGTTTGTACTCTAAGTTGCCACCAATGGAGACAGGGGGAGTGTGCTGGACTCTTTGCACCTGCACATCCCTACCTATGCCTTACAGTACTGTCCCCTCACCCACTCCTCAGTATTCTTTTTTTTTTCTTCTTCTTCTTTTCTGGCAGGCTCTTAGTTGCTGCCTGCAAGTATCTTCACCTCCCTGCCAGGGCTTTTTCTGGCCTCATCACATGCTTGGGCAGAGCTCCAGGAAAGCCAGATGCACTCAGTATTATATCCTTGCCCCCATTCCCAGAGTGGCTCTGGAACCAGATGTTGATGGATACAAACACTGGTCTCCAGTGGATCTGGGGGGAAGGTGAAGGTGACTCAGAGGCATTGTCTACTCCAGTGGCCCTAAGATGCTGAGTCTCACCTGCCAGCAGGGATTGCCTGGACTGTTCCCTCTTCTGTCTTGTTTCCCTGTCTCCTACAGGGCTGTCTGGTATCACTTCCAAATTGACTACAAGTGCTTATACTCATGTCTTAGGACCAGCCTCTGTAGAAATCCAAACTAAGATATTAGCATGGCCTTTTCTTTGCTGTCTCCCCTTTATTTCTGCATTCTCTCTGGATCAAATACGCTAGAATTTAGAGGTGGACCCAAGGGCCCACTCTGATTAACGTCTTGGTCACTAGTGTGAAGTTGTTATCTATGGAACTTTAAATGGCGCATCCTAGTAGGAGTTCTTTGAGAGACATGTCTTTGCAGAAGATCATGGTCCTTCTCACTGATGCCGTTGTCCTTAGCTACATATCCACCACAGTGTGTTGACACCCACCTTTTTCATGGGAGGCCAAACCAGTAAGGCCACTCAGCCTTAGAATTTGAACCTCGAAAACCATGAGCCATATCCAACTTTTTTTCCTATATAAAATTAATTGCTTCAGGTATTCTGTTGAAGTAATGTAGAACTGATTAATAAAACATAGAACAGAAAAATAATGCTTTTCTACAGAATACTGACATTGGATTTTTAAATATCTTGCTTTGCAAACAGTATTTTTCAATCAAACTATTCTAGAAACATGAGAGAGATAGTAATTGCTTGCAGAATGAGTCACTTATAAAGCTAATAACCACCTCCCATCCATATATCTCTGGCAGGCAGGAAGCAGCAGAGCCGTTTGAGAGGGCTGAATCGTGCCTCCGACATGGGGCATTATTCGGATGGACCAGCTGCACATTTTACTTGGTAAAGTGTCCAAACTTGTCACAACACAGCTGACAGGTTCAAAGTGACAAGGACATGCACTGGACTAACATTGTTGTCTTCCTACATGCATTTGATGCAAAGAGATATGCAGAGGCTGGAACATTAAAATGACCTGCATAGAGTGCATGACTTCTGATTATTGTCACCTTCATGCAGATGCCAGACCCAGGCAGGAGCGAAAAGTGGCAATCTCCTCTGACATTTATACAAAGCTCAGCCTACATGGGAGGTTTACTTACTGTGGATCCCTGATGCACTGAGGGCTGTTATGCTACCTAACAAAGGGCCTGTTCCTTCTTTCAGTATTGTTCATGGCCATACTTTAAGGCTCTACACACTAATTTGAAACCATCATTTCAACAGTGGCAACTGGCCTGACCCCCTATACTCCCTGAGCCTGATCCACCAACCAAAGAATACACATGGAGGGACCCATGGTGCTGGCCACAAATGCGGCAGCGGAGGGTCTTGTTAGCCTTTAGGGGGAGGAGAGGCCCTTGGGCCTGAGAGTCTTAGATCCCCAAATAGAGGAGAATGCCAAGGAGGGAAGACAAGAGTGGGTAGGTGGGTGGGTGGGTGGGTGGGAGAATACCCCCATAGTGGCAGGAGGAGGGCGGAGGGAATGGGGAGGTTCCAAAGGGGAGATCTGGAAAGGGGGAAACATTTGAAATGTAAATAAAGTAGGAAAAATAAATAAATAAATAAATAAATAATAAAAGAAACCATCATTTCTAGTATGCAGCCTGCAGGAAGGCCAGCCCCTTTTCCTTCAATATTCCTGCTCCAGAAGAAATAGACAGACACAGGAAAAGCCAAACAGCAGAAGACAAACACCAAAGCAGCTTTGTGGAGAAGCTTGTCCTAATTAGCTTTTCACCTGAAAAAAAAAGTCTCAATTGATTGAGGGTTTGTCTATATCAGCTTGGCCTGCGGGCATGTTTTGGGGTGGGGGATGATTTGATTATTAATTGATGTAGAAGGGCCAGTCCCACTGTGGGCGGTACCATTCCCTGGGCAGGTGAACCTGGCTGCCTAAGAAATCCAGCTAAGCATAAGCCTGAGAGAGTGAGCCAGCAAGTCGCATGCATTCCTGGACAGTTTCTACCTCAAATTTTGCTTGAGTTTTTGCTTGACTTTCCTTGGTGATGGGCTGTGACCTGGAAGTATAAGCCAAATAAATCTTTTCCTCCCCTAAGTTGCTTTTGGTCAGAGTGTTTTATCACAGCCACAAAAATCAAACTAGAACAGAGCCTGACAACCAATCGATCCCACCCTGGCAATACAGTTATTTCCAAAAGAAAAACCTGCTCTCTGTTTTCTCAGTGCTGGCCAGTTGCCACATACTGTGTGCTCACCACTTACATACTTCACCCCACAGGGGGCCCTGAAAGCTCTGCAGGGCAGGCGTCAATACTAACACTGTTCCGTCGAAACCAAAGCACAGGGAGGTTAGGTCACTTGTCCGAGGTCACTTGATGGAGAAGGGGCAGAGACATCGTTTGAACCAATGTCTACTGATGCCAAAGACCACATCCAAACCAAAGCCTTCGTGGAAATAAAGATGAACAAAGCAGAAGCTGCTTTGCCTGCTGCGCCTCATTACCTGCTTCTAAGGGCACAGAGAGAAAGGCTGAAAGTGAAGACTTCCCTCTGGGAATGTGGCATGGCTCTGTCTACATGCAGCTCATGGGACTCTGATTATGGTGAGCAGTGTGCAGCCTCCTGCCCTTATTTGTGTAACAAGCTATTCCACGCCTGGAATATTCAGCATCCATCCCCCATAGCTCCCCTCCCCCCCAGTTTTTCATTATTACCAGTCTTTGGAACTTCAAGGTACAAATAACAAAAATAAGCTTGTGAGAGGGGCAGGCATTTACTGAAAACCCTGTGAACCAGTTCAGGGATTCGCTTTTCCTTCTTGTTTTAGATCCGTACAATGAAGGGATGGATTGCTCTCTCATGCTTCTAGTGGCTTCCCTACAGCAGCAGCAGCAGCAGCAGCAACAACAACAACAACGTTCTGTTTTCTAGGTCTGAAATTAAGACCCAAAGTACAGTACTTTGACATGTGAAGTAGAGAACCTGAGACCAAGAAAGGTTGTGTTGCATGTCTGATGTTCCACGGTGGCAGAGTAAGGGTTTGAACTCAAGTCAGCAGACTCCTGCATGACCCCTGGGTGTTTCATGGTTGTCATGGATCAAGGCGGAGTGTGGGAGCTAAGAACCTGAGCTGACCTCCAGGTGGAGTAGCAATGTCTGGGCAGTGTTTATCCTAGCCAGCCCCTGAGGGGAGGAAGATTAGTTGTAGATTTAAGAGTGTCCCCATCTAGTGTCAGAAGGTGGACATAAATGTGACCTCACCCAGGAACATAGTTGGATTCTTCTGATAAGCATATTAAGAATCCTTTTCTACTGGCCTCTGACCACTTCCTCTATGTTCTACTGAGTGAGTGGGATTTCAGGCAATTGGTCTAATATTCTGGGATCATTGGGGAGGCTTTAGTCATAGCAGGGGTTTTGGGGGGCACAGTTCTAGAGGTGGGATGCTGAATTGAGCATGCATGATAAAGGTGGGGCTCAATATCAATATATAAAAGTTGATATGAAGGTTTTGGGGTCCACACCTGCTTATAGTTCATCAGTCTTAGATCTGTGAAACTAATTTCATCCCCTCTGGACTTGCCTTCCTCATCATGGCAGCTGGAAGTAAGGCCTTTGTGTTGTGTTGCTGTTGCCCAGCTACGTTAACACCAAGTTCAAAAGTAACAAGATAAAGACCTTTAGTACCTGAGGCTGGGTCAGACCTGGATGTCAGCCAAAGAAACAGTAGAGATTTACTAATTTCAAAGGAAACACTGCAGAGGGGTCTGCTGGTTGCCACTTAAACTGTGCAGTCATGTTTAGCATCATCAATAAAAGTACAGCCCTGGAATCCCAGGCTCCTGGTGTGAAGCGATGTGGAGTGGAGACTCCCCTGTGATACAGTGTTGCTCAGCATGCTTAGCCTGCAGCGGACCAAGTAGGCAAACAAATCTCATACATAGATATTACTTGGAGCTGGAGGTAAAGAACAAGTTCAAAGACACCAGGAGGAAACAGTCAGCCACAGAAAGTATGTTGAATTGATCTGGGGCACCCCACAAGCCAAGTCGCCTGTGTTCTTCGACAGCTCAGTGTCATGAAGATGGAGCAAGGATTTCAAAGGGCTGAAGAGCCATGTCGACTAGATGATTCGTGCCTGATGCTGTTCTACATGGGTTGTCTGATGTGTTCGGAGATGCTTGATGACTGGTGGATGTTGGGTAATGCTTTGGAGTCACTGCTAAGATTTGTAGAATTTGTAATGCTAGCGTAGTTATCATGTAGGAAAATGTCTTTGGGCCACCCATTCTGAAGGTGTCGGGGTGAAGTGTTCGGATGTTTTTAAATATTTTCAAATGATTCAGGGAAGAATTGTAAATAGACATAAGCATGCATACATCTTGCTCTCGCTCCCCTTTTACTCTCACTCACCTTATCTACCCTACCTATCTCTATAGAGGCAGGGGAATAGAACACAAGTGGCAAATATTAATACTCAGGAAACCCGGCTGAGGCTATATGAAAGCTCCTTGTACTATTCTGCATGATTTAAATACCAAATTAAAGTCAGGGGGAAAGACCTAGATGATTTGAACCACACATATATTAGTAAAGACCTGGTTAGGGTGTGCTCCTCATCTATTTCTGTGAGTAACCAGATGCTGATCCAGCCAGGTATAACTTATCCCAGAATCCCTTGCTTTAGAGATGGCTGTTATCGACTAAAAGGCTTGTTGGCTGCTGCTTTTAGTGGCTCGACCTACTTGTTCTTTTTCCCTCCCTTGGATGTTGTTGGCATGGACTGAGTTTACCACATCCTACATAGAGTGCAGATGCCATTGGTATTTTGGATCCCATGATGCCATGAAAGGAGAGGGGTGTTTTCTTATTACTTAGACAAAGGGTGGAAGAGGGGAGGCGCAGCACCTGTGCTCATTAGCACCCTTTGCATGGGGAAGGGGGAAACATCTTGTGAATATTACTCATTACTCAAGTGTCAGAACATCTTGCGGCCTGGAATGTTACGAAACAGACCTGTGAATTAGATAAGCATATGAGTCTCATGGAAGGTGGGGAAGGACCCAGTTCTGTCCTAGTGACATCATTATCTCCTATTTCCCTCCTTGGATAAATTCCACACTTATGGAAAATGGAGGAAGTTTCCCAGAAAGGGGTCACATAGTTTCTCATATAAACCAGGAATGCCAGCCTCATATAATATGATGCTACTGGCTTTAGGCACGGATGAGCTCTGGATCTCATACGCATCAACAGGGCCTGGTGTTTCCAAATCACCCCTGTTCTCCATATTAACTCTCAGAATTTAAAGGTTAAAAGATGCCCTCTGTAGTCCTCCATCATCTGGAGTCTAAATCTAAATAAAAAGGAGAACGCTTTCTCAGCAGCAAGTTATATAGTCTATCATTGGCTCTCACAGAGGTATGTATTTATCTCTGGACCAGTCACCTTAGTGTTTATTGCTCAAGTCTGAAATAAATACATTTGTCTGAGCCTATAAGGAAGCCAGATTTGCTGGAGTGTTTATCATGATTAACCGTTGATGAGGGAGGGATTCCTGGCCCAGGGTTCAGGGATGGCTGATACATGGCTCCTGACACTGCATATAAGATTAGTGTAGTTCACTAATCCCATCTGCTCACAGCCTGGGGAAGATATTAGAGCATGCAAGGGGTGATAGGAAGCAGACTCCATAGCATCAAGAGAGTAGGAAGATGTGTCTGGCTTATTCAATAATTATTTCAGCAGTCAGAGCTTTGAAGCCCAACACTCTGGTGTGCATATCCTGTGTCTGGTGCCTCTGCTGTGAATATTCCCTATCTCAATTAAAAGATAAATACCCACATACACGTCCGCAAGCCAATCTAGATATTCATTAAGACTTTTCCTAAAGAGATTCTAGGCTGTGTCAAGTTGACAGTTAAAACTAACTACAGCTACAGACACTGGAAAATATCTGAGATATGTGGTTCTTTTTGCTTCTAAGATTGCCTATGCTGTTCACCTGCCATATAAAGAAACCTTATATTGAGGTTGTTTGAGGTCCTCCTGGCTTCCCTGATGTCAGGGCAGCATGTGATCTTGGGCTGTAGTTTGCTTCCATATTTCAGAGTGGGTTCCCAGAAGGAAACATGAAAGTCAAACTGATGCTAGATTGAAAAGCAACAGACATCCACTCTCCTTCAGTCAAGTGGCTTCAAGAACATTACCACTAATGGCTGGCCATGAACCTCAACTCTTCCGTTTGTCTAGAGTATCCATCTCTGTGCTGACATCATCTTGTGCTCTCATATAGATATCACTAAGAACACACAAATGGTATAGGATGAAGCCCTGTAGATACTTGTCCTGGAAGGAGGGACTTTTCTTCTAATAAGAAAGCCACAATTATAGGCAATGTTTCCAGACACTTCAGAGATACCCTGGCTGGAAGTAGGGCCCTGTTCTAGGCCACTTGCTCCTCAGTCAGAGTGTGTAGGTGTCTGATTCAGTAGAGTCTTTTTGGGGAGTGGGTCAGGCCCAATTCCAGGTCTAATCATGGAAGTCTGCATTAAATGTGTCCCCCTCTGCCATTTCTAGTAAGGTAGCATTGCACATACCAGTTGCAGTCACTACAAAAAGCACCAGTTCATGCATGTGGGGGTCAGTGCTGGAACTGCCACTGTTCAAAATGTAATGGGGTCAGAAGTAATTTGATTTGATAACTAAACAGAGTCTTGACTTTTTTATGATGCTTTCTGGGAATCAGATTAAAAACTTAGTAATAAAGTAAGCATGTATCTCAGATATTTTCCAACTTTGGGGGTTTCCTTATGGACCCCCTGTGCTAGTTGTTTTCAACTATCAACTTGAAACAACCTAAAATCACTTGGGAAGAGTGTCTTAATGAGTAATTACCTAGATTGGCCTGTGGGCATGTCTGTGGGTGTTTGTCTTGATTGTTAATTGAGGTAGGGAGACCTGTCCTGAATCTGGCTGGGCACTGGATTATATAAGAAAGGAAAAAGCTAACTTAACATTAGCAACAAGCAAGCAAGCGAGGAAGGAACAAACATTATTGTCTCTGCTCTTGGTAGGATAAGACTATAGCTATTTGAGTTCCTGCCTTGACTTCTCCGATAGCCGGTGACTTGGAATTATAAGCGATAAATCATTTCCTCCTATATGATAAACCATTTCCTCCTATATGATAAACCATTTCCTCCTATATGATAAACCATTTCCTCCTATATGATAAACCATTTCCTCCTATATGATAAACCATTTCCTCCTATATGATAAACCATTTCCTCTTATATGATAAACCATTTCCTCCTATATGCTGCCTCCTGTCAGCTATTTGTCATAGCACAGAAACTATAACAAAACCTCAGCATTAAATATGCGCAGTGTTTACAGAATTATACAACATTGGGAGTCTACTTGGATAGTTGGTTGAGTAATAGGTCATATAAGGCAATATTTATTCTCCAGAGGAAGGCGGTGCTAGGTGTCCCGTCTTCAGATTGCATGCCTACAGAGCAGTAGCTTAGAAGTCCAGGATGTATGTATATCCACCACTGCTCTAAAACAAATTTAACAACTAGAAAAGACATTGTGAATATTTTAAAAAGTTCATTGGTGCTGGCGATCACAGTACCTAAAATGGATGGAAAATGCATTTTAAAAAACCCCACTTGTTACTCAAAGACAAATTGTTAGTCTTCACCATGGTGTCAAGACAATTCTAATGTAAAATACAGTCTTTTCGACCAATAATACTAGAATAATTGAATATCCTTATGAAAAATAGAACCGTAGTCACCATGAAAAATTCAATTTAGGTACCACATAGATCCAAGTAAAAGAGTCAGTGCGATAACATTTCTAGAAGAAAATGTAAGAGAAAATCTTGAGTGTGGAGTAGGCAAAGATGTCTTGGAACATCCAGTGACAACCTTGAGAGTGAAAATTAAAAAAATTGGCTTCATCAAATTAAAAATGTGCCCTCCCAAAGGCTTTGTTTAGAAAATGAAAAGTCGAGCCAAAGAAGACATATACAATTTATAAAACTAACAAAGAACATATTCAGATTATATTATAAATTCCTTCAAACCAATAATAAAAAGCAAAAACTCAATTTAAAAAAAATGGCTGAAAGATATTAATAGACCCCTTATACCCATTTAGAAAAAGGAGAATAGTGAAAATCCACATGAAGATACACTTAACACCCTCAGCCAGCAGAGAGATGCAAACCCAAACTGCACTGGAATTTCCCTCAAGAGGTAGCTGCTGACAGGACCAAGAGACAGAGCCTGGTTTCTGACCCTGCACAGATTCCCTGGGAACAGAATTAGCTGTGTGCTAAGCACAAGGCTGCTCATCACCATTTTTGTCTTGCATGGATGTTGCAGAATGCTGTTGTGTGCTATAGCATGGGGAAAGAGGAGCCTGTTGGTAGCTCCCACACAGAGATTTCTCTGGATGAACATGAAGTGGTGCCCTGATGGTCCACATGGCTGATTTGATGGGACTGGACAAAATCCTACTGGAAAAGAAAGATGCTCGACATTTCCAAGAAATGATGTTTATTAACTTACCTGTTCATGCATTTTCTCCTTTGGTGGCCTAACATCCCCTCTGGAGCTATGAAAGAGTTAATTCACTTTCTGTGTGTCCCAACTCTGCTCCTGTGATAGAATTGCCTTTTATCACATGGAATTCTGCTTTAAGCACAGTTGTGACAAGTCTGGTGCTAGGTTCTCATTGGTTTTCTGAACATTACTGCTGGGAAGTTGTCAGAGCAAAGGACAGAGAGCACTTAGCTTGGAAGAGAAAGGATCCTCTTCCCTTCCCTTCCCCTCCCCACCTTAGCTGTAATTAAAGGTCTACTGTGTAGAATAGACATTGCATTTATTCTGTGCCATCCCCAAAGCATAATTCAGACCCATGGAGCTCGGCTTCAGGCAAATCTGTTTCTACTCAAGCAATAGATCTCTCCTGAAACAGAACAAGCCTCAGATGAATTCTACGTCCCTAGAGGTGTCAAGTGGACAGGCACTTGCTGGGAGATAATTCATGGACCAGCTTAAACTTGATGACCCACTTACTTGAAATTCCTCTTGGATCCTTGCTGTTTTAGGCATGCCAAGCGATCCCGAAGAAAGGTGGGGTTTGAGGGAGCTTGTAGGTCAGGCTGGGTGTCCTGGCTGCCTGTTGCTGAATCCACTCTGAGAACAGTGAGATGGGTACTGCTCGTATACAGAGAACTTTTGGGAGTGAAATTATAAAAAGTTGTAGCTCTTGGCCTTGGAAGGTGGATTTGGACTTGGCAACCAGCTCTGAGGGCTTTATTGGGATCATCATGTTGGACAATTCTGCTGAATGCTGTAAGAAAATCAACATAGCAGAAGCTTGACTGTAGAGTGGGCAGGCCGATTTTCTCTGGGTGCCTGTAAGCTCAGTAGGGAAGACTCACTCACTGTCACTTGGAAGATGCATGGAATCAGTCATAGGGCAGCTGTGTTTCACAAGTGTCCAGTTCTGTTCGTATGTTTGTTTGTTTGTTTTTTAAAGACCAGCGTCATACTTCACAGCTCCAGTGGCCAGGAATACATCAGTGATTCGTCATTTCATTTCTCACAGCAGAGAATGTGTGGGTCTGTTAGCAGCCCAGACCCAGGCTTCTTCCTTCTTTAGAGCACTCCACCTTCCACAGTACGCTTCTGAAGGCCCAGCAGGGCTGTCAGGACTGGCCTTGCTTACACCAGTGGATTTCTCTACTCTGCCTTTGCTCCCTGTTTCTGTGGGTTCATTCATCTGATTGTTTAGCGACATGGTTCTTCTGGAGTTCTCTACCTGCTTGGCAGATGTTCACAGCTGGACAGTTGTGAGAGCCAGCTGTGTACAAACAATGGAGGTGGCTGTCTGCTTTGTGGGATCTAAAGCACCGAGGGTATGAGGCTATCCACTGTAACCCTCTTTAGAAGAAACAGAGCAGGTCTGCCCTTTAAGAGGGACCTGGCTCAAATGGTGTGTGTGTGTGTGTGTGTGTGTGTGAGAGAGAGAGAGAGAGAGAGAGAGAACATCAAGAATACCAAGAAACCATGTTACAAGTTTATATAATGAATGTGACTAGTGCTTTCTTTCAACAGTCTTGGAAATGTGACAGAAGAAATCATTAGGGTAGATGACAAGGTGCTGAGGGCCAACGTGGACAGGGACTGGACAGCTGAAGACAAGCATTGGGAAAGCCATCCCAGCTTTGCTTCTGTCTGCCCTAAAGTCAGTGCTGACAAAGGCAGACACAGGCAGCCTATCATGGGGCACCCAGACCACATCTGTTTACTGGTTGGCTAGAGCATAAGGAGATACCTAGTAGTCTGCATGGTCATGGCACAGAAGGCTGTTCATCACCTCATCAAACATGCAGTGTACTCCAAGGTGTTGGTCCTGTCTGTGGGCTCACCTTGGCTCGGTTCACAGTCAGAGAGTTCGGGATGAAGCAGGAGCCCAGGCCTGGGACAAGCAGTCCATCATGATTTTCTGGTCATGGTGATTGGTTCAGGGTTTGAAGCAAGAATGACATTGAGCAGCATCACTTTTGTTGGGATTCATGGGATCAACTCGCAAACTGATCCTTACTAATAGAATTCTTGGACTATCAAAACTCCAAATAAGTCCCTACAGGACAGACACAGTGAAAAGGTGGAAAAATAATCAAGTCCTGATGTTCTCTGCACCCTGAATAAAGTGGAACCTGAACCCCATAGGACCATGGGCCTTTCAGTAATTTTTTTCTTAAATAAATTTAGATGGGAACACCTGTTGCTTGCTATAAGGCTGCTCTGACCACAGTGGCTGTGTGCAAGAATGGGGCTATCAGAATGATCACACCAATAGAGGCTGCAGGATAGTGAGCTCCCTCAAGGCAGGGCTTTCAGTGGAGCTGTCTGAAGGGTAGACAAGCTCTCTCAATAGGAGTGGCCTTTCCCAGTCTGCATAGAATGTCTCAGTTGACAAGACATAGCCTTCATTCAAGCATCAAATGAGGAGTGGGCCTTGGATCAGGATTCCCTTTAAAGCTCTGTCCTTCAGAGTCACTCCCCCTGTAAGTAAAATAGACTTTTCTCACATAATATGTTTTGATTATGGGTTTGCCTTCCTCTACTCCTCCCAGTCTCTTCCCCCCTTCCCTCCCATTTGGATCTACCCTCTTTCTGTCGCTCATTAGCAAATAAACAAGCTACTAAAAGATAGCAATAAAATGAATGATAATGTGATAAGACAAAAGCTAACACACCAGAGTTGTACAAAACAAAGAGCAGGAAAATAGCCCAAGTGAAGGCACAGGAAACAGAGGCTTACTAGTTCACACACTCAGGAGCCCACCAACACACTAAACTGGAAGTCACAAGACCAGTGCAGATCCTGTGCAGACCCTGTGCATGCTGCCTGTGTCTCTGTGAGTCCATACAAGCTTTGATCAGGTTGAATTAGAGGCCTTGTTTTCATGTGTCCTCCATACCCTTTGGCTTTTACACTTTAGTTTTGTTTCTTCTTCCCCAGGGTTCTCTGAGGGGAAGGATTTGATGGAGATATCCTGTTTAGGACTGAGTGTTCCAAGGTCTCTCACTCTCAGTGTTATGTCTCGCTGTGGGTCTTCATACTTGTTCTGCTGAAGGAGAAAGCTTCTCTGATGATGGCTGAGCAAGGATATAGTAGAATATCATTAGGAATCATTTTATTGTTACATTTTTCCTCTCTCTCTCTCTCTCATTTTAAAGAACAGTAGTATTTGATTTTACCCTAGGTCCCTGGGTCTCATGTTCTTAGTCACCCAAGCAGTGTCAGTTATGGGTTCCATCTCATGGAGTGGGCCTTAAGTTTAATCAGACATTGGTTGGTTACTCCCACAAGCTTTGTGCCAGCATTGTGCTAGCAGATCTTGAAAGCAGGACATCATTTTAGATCAAAGGATTTGTGACTGGCTTGGTGTTTACATTACTCTTTTGGTTCAAAGTCACTTCTTAAAGACTACAGCAATGAAGTCACACACCCTTTCAGATTCTCTCTCCAGGTAAATCTCTTACAAATAAGAAATGAAAGCCATAATGCTTATCATGACATAGCAGTGGCACATGCCTATAAGTTTTGGAAGGCAGAGGCAGGAAGGTCAGAAGTTCAAGGCCAATGTAAGCTACGTAGAGATTTCAAGGTCAGTGTGAGCTAAGTGAGATGGTGCCTCAAACAGACAACAAATATAAATATAAGACTCACAATTATAGTCTCTGCTACAGACCCTGGGGACAGACTGCCACAAGGAGGTCCCTACTACCCACCTAACCTTGTCTCACTTCTCGGTGATATTGGTGGAACCCCTCTTCTCCAGAGCAGAGGTGGATTATGAGTCCTAGCATCCAGCATCCCACTTTGCACAGCTGCCTAGTTGATGCTTACGGTTAAGTGATGTCTCAACATGCATTCTTGTTATCACTCCACCTAGAACACAGCTACTCAGCAGCCTCAGCTGTAGGCCACCAGAATTCACCATGGGTTTCTGGAACTATTTTGTCAAGTTGTGGGAAGAGAATTGTCTTCATAGTAATTGCTAGGCCCAAGTCATGGAGTACAAAGCCACTTCCTCCTCCTTCCACATCTTTCCTGATCTCCCTGAACATGATATCCCATGTGCCTGACGATCTACACAGTCCCTTGTGCAGTGTTCACTCAGTATTACTCACTATGCGCCATGCCAAACTAAAGCATTCCGCGGACAAAGAAGACGCTGCTCCTGTATCCAGTTGCTGGGATGGCGTCCCTTCCGAACAGCCTGGATCCCTCCTCCCTGAGGCGCCTGGGCTCAGCTGTCTAAGAACTGTCATGTGCCATTGGCAACAGGGTCTGCTTTCCTCCCAAAGCCTGCTTTCTACCTACTCCTACTTGGGTCCAAGTCAGAAATCCTGAGCACAAGAAGACAACTCATCCCTGCTCACAAAATCTCTTGAGATCTTTCCTAAATTCCAAGAAAGGTCTAAATTCCCCAGAGACAGCCCTACAAGTATGATTAATAACTTCTACGGGTGATGGAAATGCAAAGGCAAGACCAAGCCGGTCCCAGGCTTGTGGTCGGCACCCCCAGGCCACCATTTATTTATATTTGAATGTCTGACTGAGTACTAAGACCAGCGCTCCTGCTTCTACTTGTCGCATAGGCAGGGATGCTTAGAGAGCTGCCGTTCACATCCACAGCACAGCAGACCAAAGCCACTGATGGTGTTGGGAGGTTGATGGAGGAAAGGAGATGGGGTCCCCAAATACAACATAGCAATGGTGGCATAAAGCGGCAGTGACCAAGTTCACTTTTGCCCTGAGTCTGTGTCAGGGTTTTTGTATGCCAGTCTGGCACCTTCTGAGAGAAAGCAAAGATTGGGAGCAATCTCCTGGGAACTTTCTAGAATCAGGGGTGGGAAAAGAATGAATCTGAGGTTGGTAAGGTGTAAGGGGGCCAGAAAGCAGGAAGGAAGAAGCGCTCCCAGGTGGAGCCAGAGGATGCCAGGGCTGTCTTGAGTGTGAGAGAAGCCCCAAAGCGCCCATCTACTTCATGCCCATGTGTCTGTGTGAAGAAAGAGCAGAGAGCCAGAGAAGGAGTCACCGGCTGGAGAGGAGGCGCGCAGCGGCCGCCGGCTGAGCGTGCTGCCGGGCGCGGAGCCCTGGGGCCGCCCAGTAGCCGGGAAGCGCGCAGCGCACCGGGGAGGGAGGCGGCGACGACAACAGCGGGGCATCCCCAGGCTTCCCCTCCTGGGTCCTGGGTGACGGGCGGGAGCCCAGGACACAGAAACAGTACCAATTGCAAGTGAGCAGGGAGTTCCTGACGCGCCCCCGATCGGCGTGATCGAGAGTGGACCCGAAGAGGCCGATGCGGTGTCTGGGTGTCCAGGAGCCCAGAGCGGGAGGCTGGGATTGAGCCCTCCCCGCCGCCCCCACCCTGCGCCCGCCTCCCGCCCCCGCCCGCGGCCTGCAGCGCGCCTCCCTCACCGCCCAGGCTCCGGAGAGCCGCTCGGGCCGAGCCGTGGGAGCCACGGACAGCGCCAGCTGCTGCTGCGGGAGCTACTCCGGCTGTACCATGCGGGAGCTGGCCATTGAGATCGGGGTGCGAGCCCTGCTCTTCGGGGTCTTCGTGTAAGTAGTGGAAAGGGGACCTAAAGACTCAGCCTCTGGGAGCCCCAACTTTGTTTGCGGTGCTGTGTCTCGCCGGGGGCCTGGGTTCGAGGTTCCCTCCTTGGTTGGTGCCGGGGATGTTCCCTACGGGATCAAAAGAAACCCTCTCCTCCTTTTCTTGGGACCCATAGTGCACAGTAATCCTAGCGTGCCCGGGACTGGGACCTGCTTCCTTAGTAGCTCCTAGTCTTCAAGCAAGTCCGGTGGCCCCAGCTCCTGTGCCCCAAGTCTGAACCTTTCACCAGCCCTGCACACCTGTCCTTGGAATTTCGGCTGCTCTTTAAGACTGGGACGGGCAGCCAGGCTCTGCCCTAGGGAAGTTTCTCTCTCCTGTGATCTTTTGAAGCTGATGATGGCAGTTTTGGCTCTTGGCTCCATCTCCCTCCACCCCATGCTGTGCCCAGGCAGCCAGGGTCAGTCTAGGTCTCCTTGTATGTCTCTGGCTCCTGAACTGACGACAGCCCTACAAAGCATCAAATAGGTGTCTGCATTACTTCTCTGACTGGAAAACTGTTGCCATGGAGGGTTGGGCCGGTCAGGATCTGCAGCCGGCTGCGGGGCTGGGAACACCAGGAGCTCTTTTTATATGTGAGGGGCAGACGCCCTTTTGGGGACAGCACTGAAGTGTTCAGGTGACACCTAGGAATAGTCATTTCTGAAAAAAGGAGGAAGCCTGGTGCCATTCCATCAGAGGCATCTGTGCTTAGGCACCTGGGACTGCCTCTCACTGGCTCTAAGGCCCACCACAGGGAGCTTTCTCAGCTCTCTAGTCTCTCTAGTTCAAGCCCACAGGCAGCCTTAAGTGCCTGTTACCAAGGCTGACACATCTGCACTTTTACCCTCAGTAGTAGGTCAGGTTTTCTCTTTCCTACCCATGGCTAGCTGACACATTTTAAATATTAAAGTTGCACAGACTTTCTTGATTTGCTGGAGTCTTGGTGTGTGTGTGTGTGTGTGTGTGTGTGTGTGTGTGTGTGTGTATGTGTGTCTCATCAAGGCAATCAGGAAGCACCCCTCCCTCCACAAATTTCTGCCCCAACCATGGCAGGTAGGTAGGTGTGTAGTATCAAAGACTACTTCTGTACTTTGGGATAGATGCATGGAAAGTAATGCTTTTAAAATTGTATTTATTTTGTGTGTGTGTGTGAGCGCTCGTGCGCGCGCGTATGCGTTTAAATTAGGGATTAAATTCATCCCAAGTATTCATTCGTACCATTAGAAAAGACTAGGAGCTCCCCAGATGCGAGCCACCTCCTCCCCCTTCTGACTGAACACTAGTGTTATTCACTGGGAACAGGGAGAAGGGACTTCAGTTGGATCTTGATGCATTTGAAAAGAATCAAGCCTTTCCCCTTCTCTCTCTGTCTTTCTACCTTTGGAGTAAACATTTCAAGGAGTGGCTGCCGGTGATTGCACGGGGGCAGTTTTGGATTGGCAGATAGGCTAAAAAGCCCATTCAGTGATTAGGACTGATGGTGAGTGCATAGTAGAATCTAACGTTTGTTGGGAGAATGTCTGTGCTAAAGTCCTGCAGGAATAGGTGAGATGGGCTTAAAGGCCCTCGGCTTGAATTGCCTCCGGGAATATTGATTTTGAAAGGGTCTAACCACATGCACAATATTTATATGTTCTCACATTTCCTTTCAAACATACTTCCAAACACTTAGGAGATGTTTACAAATATACAATGACCTTTGTAGTGAATTAGAAAACTTGGTAAATTTTGTTTATGTATGTCTGGCTTTTTCTAAGAATGTTATGTAAAAAACAAAACAACTAACCAACCAACCAACTAACCAACCAACCAACTAACCAACCAACCAACTAACCAACCAACCAACTAACCAACCAACCAACTAACCAACCAACCAA
>JADRCH010000112.1:2362445-2373114 GCA_019843965.1 Rhynchomys soricoides
TAACCAACCAACCAACTAACCAACCAACCAACTAACCAACCAACCAATGTGAAAAAAACTCATCACTTTTCAGTCTTTCCCCCAAAGTCCCCTCTTGTGTTATTAAGTGTGGGATCTGCAATCATCTGCCACCACAGGATACATATGGACATTGATTGCATTTTGGCGTGATTCTTGAGTTTCATATGAAATCTCAAATATTGTCTATAAAGACCAGATTGGCACCAAAGACAAGCTGGGGGTGGCAGTTTAGGCAGATAATAGCTTCTGGGAGAGTCTAGGAGGAGCAGGGACACAGATGACCCCTTGTTTCCTCAGATAAGCTCTGGCGCCTTGGCAGAGGCTAGCTTTGACGAGGAAGTTCTCTGCTTCCCCTTGGCAGCACTGTGGTGAGGAGAAGACTGAGTAAAGGCTCACTGTCATCAAGATTGTGGTCTCTGCAGTCCTGGGACATCGGGGAGATCTGTCCAGGCAAGTCGAACCTGGTCTGCCTGCCACACTGACCAAGGCAGACTGTGCAGTCATCACTCATTTGATCTTGGCATGTGTGCCCTATCTCCCAGAACCAGAAGCTAGTTTTAGACCAGAGAGAGCATCCCCCCTTTTTGTTAGCTTATGCTCTAGAGCAGTGGTTCTCAACCTTCCTCTTGCAGCAACCTTTTAATACAGTTCCTTATGTTGTGACCCCCAAACATAAGATGTTTCTTTGCTATTTCTTGACTGTGATTTTGCTACTGTTATGATTTGTAATGTAAATATGTAATATACAGGATATCTGATATTCGGCCCCTGTGAAAAGGACATTCGATCCCCCAAAGGGGTCAGGACCCACAGGTTGAGAACTGCTGCTTTAGAGACCTCTTTTCTGGAGATGTGCTTGCTTTCTGATCACCTTTCTGCCTGGAAGCAGCCATGTCCTTTCAACTGATCCGCAGACTACTCCCTGTAGACTTTAAGTGAAGCCTAATGAGATGTGCCTTGGACTCATGGGCATGTAAGCTCTCTCTTGCCAACTCTTAAGGAAAAGCCCTTTGGCCGGAAGTCCATTTTGATGCCCAGGATTAGTGCATTTAAACTCAGAAAACGGTCTGCAGAACTCTCATCCTCAGTGCCTCTGGAACAGCACTGCTTGAAAACTTAAACAAGCGAATGACAAGGACAAAAGAATGACAGTGAACAGTAACTGTTGCTGCTGCATATCAACTTTAGCGTAACAGAGGGGAAGATGTTTATGGGAACCCCATGTGTAGGGAACCTAGAAGAGCCATTAGCAGCTTAGAGGCTACAGTTAGTGTGCTCTGATGCTTGAGAGCCCCAGGGCCCTGTAGTCTTATCTGGGGATTGGGAAAAGTTGTCACCAAAGACTCAGCAAGTGTTCCTACAAATGCCAGCAAGACCGGGACCTTACTCAGCAGCTCTGAGCACCTGGGCACCAGCCCTGCTAGTGCTGATATTCCAGTAACTTTTACTATGATTGCCAAGATGAGACTTGTCATTTGTTGAAGGACTGCTACGTGTGAGGCAGTGATGAAGGCTATCACATCTTGGGGACCGAGAGATGGCTCGGCGGTTACAAGTACATACTGCTTTGATAGAGAACCCAAATTCAGTGCCCAAGACCTACATTGGGCATCTCACAGACACCTTTAGGTCTAACTCCAGGGGGATATAATACCTTCTTCATGTTCCTAATGGCACCTGCACCCCCACACGTACAAACCATACACAGGCATACACGCCACACATAATATTTGTAGGACTCCAGCCTGGGTTGGTAGCTTGTACAAAATACTCAGTTTACTGCAAAGGAGGAATAATTAACCCAGGGAGCGATGAGAAGGTGGGAAGAGATGCCAGGGAATGCTGCCCAGAGAGGACTGCTTACCTAAGCATCCGGTGCCAGGTGTGTGAGGCAGGCCTGGGCTCAAGGACGTTCCTGCAGAATAACGGCCTGGAGCCTATAGGCCCGATTTGGATGGGGAACAGCTCACCAGGTGTGGCTGTAGACTGGGGGTTTCATGGACAAGGTGGGGTGATAGGAAATGAGCTGAGGATAAGAATGTAAGGAGGCCTTTTAGGGGTGTGTGGGGGGTCAACCTTAGGTTTTATTGCTCAGACACTGTTCACTTTTTTCCATTTTTTTTTTTTTTTTTAAATTGCACCTCTTACTGGCCCAGAACTTTCCAAGTAGGCTAGGCTAGATAGCCAGTAAGTTCCAGGGATACACCTGTCTCTACCTTTCCACTGCTGGGATTAATCATGTGCCATTGTGCCCAGCTTTTGTTTGTTTGTTTGGTTAATGCAGATTCTGGGGGTCAATCTCAGGACCTCACCCCTGCAAGGCAAACACCTTTCAGATAGTGTCATCTCAGCAGCCTGGATCCAAAGGTTTGAAACAAAGAGCCATCTGCTTAGATATTTGCCCAGTGGTGTTAAAGGACCATTCCATTGGTCAGGCAGGTTTTGTTCACTTCTGTGGGCATTAGTGTGTGGCTCTGCTTCACTGCAGAGCAGCGAAGCGTGTGAGTACCTCTCTTATTTGCTCTTGTGCTGTGGTTGGTCATCTCCACACTTGCCCGCTGCTATTGGGCTGCCAATAGCTGCACTCTAGGTTTTCGGACACATCTCCATCTTCTTTCCTTTCCCCTTGCTCCCCATATGATCTTGCCAAGAGCATGTGTGATGCCTTTTGACCTGACTTCCGATGGAGATTTTCCTAGAAATCTGAGTGTGCTGCATCTGTGCAGAATGAAGCTACTTTCAAGGGTATCTGTTGACCACCCGTGTCAGAGTTACCCACAATCCAGGTTAGCACTTCATAACCTACAGACTAACATACAAGAAATGATGGCATCTGCATTTTGAGCAGTCATTCTTTCCATCCACTAGGCCTTAGGAATGTCTAACAAGTGAGCATGGTCTCCTCTGCTTTTCTCCTTCCGGGCCATATGAAACAATGTCCTCCTTGGCCCTGCTAAGGAATTAAATGAGGCCAGCAAGGGGCCCCAGCCCATGATGCACTTGGTAGAGGCAGCAAGAATTTCCTTAGGGGAGAGCATGAAGCTGTTTGCTAACATATGTTTTTTTGAGGTAGGGATAGCTGCCATGGAGGCTCAGGATATTACAAGTGGAGTCTAGGACAGAAGGTAGTTCTCTGCTGAGATGCGGGGATTGGCTATGTCAGCGTTAGTCTGCTCTGTGATAGCATGACTGTTGTGGTTGTGTTGGCATTTACAACAAGTTTCAAATGATATATTGGAGGCAAAGTGGTATAACAGAAGACCACGGGCTTTGGAGCTGTATGGGTTCAAGTTTGAATGTTTGTTCTGTCACTAATTAGCAAACTGCTTTGGATTGCTGCACCTCAGTTACTTTAAATGAGAAATGGAGCCAATAGTTCACTGGATTTGACTAAAGTTGGTGTTTTTAGCACCTACAGTAGATGCAACTGTCTTCTCTCCTCGTTCTCATTAATCCTTATTAATATATGCAGTGTCCATCAGTGACACTGTAGTAGAGTTGTCATGACTGTGGTCTTTAGCCTTAGATGGCCTGACTTTCTCTCCTGATTTTGCCCCTTATAAGCTGGGTGAGTCTTTGGGCAAATTATTTATCCAGTTTAAAGCTCTGTGTCCCCATCAGTTTAATAAAAAATATGTAGCTACTTTCATGAAAATCAGAGTTTTGCTTATTAAGTGAGATAGTGCTTAGCTCAAGGTAAGTGTTCAAAAAGAGCTAATGGCATTATTGTCCTTTATTAAAATGAATCCATAATGTGAAGAGATGCTGTAGATAGCTAATAGTATTCTTATTATAAATTATTTAGTATGGGATTCCTAGCAAAGAATAAAGTCCTTTAAGTATGTTTCAAGGGATTCCTTTTAGCTTACCCACAGTGTCAGCTTTCCCTAAGCTCAACAAGCCTCTACAGCTTGCTCAGGGGTCTTGCTATCTGATGGGGTTGAGAGCTCAGTTCAGAGGCTTCTTAATGGGGGCTTAACCTATGGATCGTTCCTGATAGCAATCCTAAGACAGTGGATCAAAATGTCACCAGTACCACTGTGTCAGATAATGTGTAAAAGAGAACAGTTCGTGTTACCTTCAGAGTCATTGAGTTCAGTAGCTCAGTTAGACCCACACCTGGGCGCTTTTGCCACCAGATACCCTCTCTGCCCTCATCTACGGACGTAAGAGTAAGTGTCCCTGAAGGTATCTTCATGCCCTGGGAATGCATCTTCCTGATTGGCTGACAAATAGTGCTTCTGTTTGAAATATTATTGGCCACTATGGCTGTGCCAAGAATTCTCAGAATTGATGCTGGTTTTCCATAGGGAGATGGCAAAAAGACCATCAGTTTCAGAACTGATGGATATGGTTGTTTCAGTTAGTTATAAAGATGCCTTTTATGAGCCACACAAGGCTTATAAGAACTTGGCACTTTATTTTTCTGGGATAGTGTTTATAAGTATAAAGAGTATCTTTATAATATTGCTTCTTTAAAAACATTTGCCTTGGCGCTATGTGCTGAAGAGGTACAAACCCTGCTCACAGGCAGCTGCTCTTACTCAGTCAGGAGCTCGATTGGGTTAGGGGATTTTTAGTTGCTGGGGACTGAGGATGCTGCAGGTAGATGCCACAGGGAAGCCTGGAGACAGCTTCATCACAAGCATCCCTATAAAAGCCAGAGGCTGGTGTTAACACTGTTCCTACTGATAACAGATGCACAGAAGGCAGGATCAGCCTTGATAGGGGCATTTAGGTCGGTTTCCAGAAAGCTGGCACTCTGCTGGCCAATGCTGATTGCTTCTTTCTGCCTTGCCAGAGGGTTTTAAAGATATGTTTCCATTGAAATGAGAGTTTAAGCCATGTGAAATAGTTGGTATTTGACTGTTTTGACCTACAAAACTGGAAATTTCTTTTAGAGCAATCCCAAAATAACATACACAAAGAAAAATGTCCTATTCATAAGTGTGCAGCTGCCCACAGCAGCCCCCCCACATGCCGAGCTTACTTCCATGGCCGCCCTGATTTCTCTAGGACAAGTTTTTGACTCAACATGAATGGACTCACAGTGTGCGTGCACTTCCGTCTGACTCTTGTCTCGACATGTGACAATCCGTTCTGCATTGTCGTGAGCACTAGTTTGTTCTTGCCACCACAGAGAAATCTATGTATGACCGAAAGCCTGCCTAGTTACTCATGTTGCTTGTTATTAATAGTTTTGACAAATAAGCATAATACTGTTGTGATTTTTCTTATGAATCCATTTGTAATTAAGGAGAGCTATATTTTGGGTGATTGCACTGGTTTTTAGCAAAGTGTTTGGCTTCTCTTTGACCAACAGGAACTCTCAAAGTGAGATCCAATTTCTATTCTACATTACTTTCCCTCACAGAGATGCCCAGAGAGGCCTAAAGCAACATCCCACCCTGTAGATGGGTGGGCATCACGACACATGGTCACACAGTTAAGTCCTGACTGTTAGGGATAGCGATGTGGTCTTACCCATGAGGAGTCCTGTAAATATGAGTTGCTGTAAGGCATGATGGTCACCAAGGGCAGCCTATGACTAGTGTACAAGCTCATCTCTTCATTCCCCTGTTGTGTGACAAATTTTCCCTGGAGAGATGCAGCACACATTCTACTAACCCCAGATAGTGAGCCCATGACAGACCAAAGTACAGATATCACCAAAGTCTCACTTGGTGAACCAATGAGTTTTATGGGGGTTACTTACAGGGATATGGATGAGAGGTGACTTACAGGAACAGAAATGACTCAATGACAGCTGCATCACCAAAGCCCACCCTAGCAAGTGTGACAGCTTACCAAAGCTAGGAACCTGGAGCACAATTCACACCCTTTAGACAGCTCAACAGGCTGGAGAGTGTCCTCTCCAGGTGGCTTGGTTGGTCTAAACTTCTTCCAGGCAGCTTCTTGGCTTCTTGGAGGCAGCTGGTCTGGTATCACTCTTTTTTTCTTTCTTTCTTTCTTTCTTTCTTTCTTTCTTTCTTTCTTTTTTCTTTTCATTGCAGATTTACTTGTCTCATAATCTTTTTTTGCAGTTTAGCTCCCTCATCTGAGGGGGATTTTCAGCTTTTATTGCCTACTCTGACAGGGAAGGGTCTAGTGAATTTGATCAACTTCAGGGACTTCCTGAAGCGATTTTGAGTCATTCACCTTCCTATTTGATGTGCTTCCTATAATATGGAATGTTTCAATCTTGGAGCAGACTTTTATACAACACTCCCACTTTCCATCCTTCCTGTGACTGAGGTATGATATAAGCCAGTGAAAGATGCCCAGTTCCCCAATATGATAATAATTGGAAGGGTGTGGCTCCCAGGACCACAGGGTAGATTTGATTTATAGATATACAGGGTGTTCTATAACAGGCCACATTCATGTTGATTATTATTAGTTAGAAAGCTTAGGGATGAAAGAAATCACAGAGAACAATGCTGGTATGTATTTACATGTAGGTAACTTTTAACTGACTTAATGTTATACTTGGTGGCTGTAGGAAGGGAGGGTGTTGGCCATGTATTAGATGGCTGAATCTTTGTAACCACTCAGGCAGGAAGTGATATTCTCATTTTACAGAGTGAAGAGCTCAATGCCTGTCATATTCAGAGAGCTCTTACCAGTCAGTAAGAAAAGAGAAGTACCCCTCAATTAGAAAAATAGGCAAGAGCTAAGAAGAGAGGTCTGATGAAAACAGAAAGAGCATGTCTACCTTTCAGTGTGAGACTTCTGCAGCAATACAAGATTTGCGTCTGGAAACAGCAAGGTGACAGTCCATGCAGGTGAGCACAGCTTCGTAGGAGCCATCTGATGGGACACATGAGCAGCCGTTAAGGTTAGTTATGCTAGTTAACTATCCCTCGACTTGGAAGACACCTGACAACTATTAGTAAGTGATGAGACAGACAAGAGCAGTGTGCATGATGTTTTCATGTGGTGATGTAATACATTCAATCTGTTCTTATAGCTATGATAAAATCCCATAAAGACCTCCCCTCAATAAAAACCTTAATGATGTTTTCTCTGGGCAGAGGTGGGGTGTGCTAACGGGATTAGATAATATAGATGTGGAGGTTTTTTTTTTCTTTATGCTACTTGTAATTCATTTTAGAGTGAAGATTTATGAGTTTTATGCATAACCAATGAAGAACTGGATGTTTCCTGTTGCAGAACACACACACACGCACACACACAGAGAGGGGGGGGGGAGAGAGAGAGAGAGAGAGAGAGAGAGAGAGAGAGAGAGAGAGAAAGTTAGTTCTGAATGTGATACTAGTGTTTTTTTGGTGATTGCTACAGGATTATTTGAAGCAGAAGTGTGCCTTACATCAATCTTTTTGCATTTACGCCATGTAAAACACTTTAGAAAGCTGGAAGACTAAACATCCCAATTACAGTTTATGTTGGAAGGGATGTTTGGTCAGTGTTCTATTGCTGGGAAGACACACCATGGCCAAGGCTACTTTTTTTTTTTTCTTATAAAGAAACCATTTAATTTGGGCTCCCTTACAGAGCCCAGGTTCAGAGGTTCAGTCCATTATCATCATGGCAGGAAGCATGGTGGCATGCAGGCAGACATGGTGCTGGAGAGGTAGCTGAGAGTTCTACATCTGGATCCACAGGCAGCCAGAAGAGAGAGGGCCACTGGGCCTGGCTTGGGCCTTTGCAACCTCAAAGACCAGCGTCAGTGACACAGTTCCTTCAACAAGGCCACACTGCCTAATCTTTTCAAATAGTGCCACTCAATATGAGCCTATGGGGGCCATTTTTATTCAATTTACCACATTCTACTCCCTGGCCCTATAGGCTTGTAGCCATATCGTAATGCAAATTGCATTTAGTCCAACTTCAAAAGTCCCCATAGTCTATCACAGTCTCAATACTGTTTAAAAGTTCAAAGTTTAAAGTCTCTTCTGAGACCCAAGGCAATCTTGTAACTGTAAGCCCCTATAGAATTAAAATAAAAAATCAGATCGCATACTTCTAACATAAAATTGCACAGAATATACATTGCCATTCTAAAGTAAGCATAGTGAGGAAATGCTAGACCAATACAAGACTGAAAACCAGGAGGGCTAACTCCAAACTTTGCCTCTCCATGTCTGATGTCAAAGAAGTCTTCAGATCTCCAACATTTAGCTTTGTTCACTGAAACACACTTTATTCTCTTGGGCTGGTTCTATACCCAGCCTGCAGCTTTCCATGGCATGCCTTCCTCTACCACTCTACCATCTCGGATATCTTGGTGTCTCCAATGAAGTGTAGGCTCTCCCTTTACAACTTCATGCATCACCCTCTCTGGGACTCCATGCAGGGACACCCTGGACACATGCCAGGCCTCAGTGGCTTTCCTTAGCTATGGAGAGAAGTTCCACAACCCCTTCCTTATATCCTGGACTCTAAAGCCAGAACCATATGGCCTAAACTGCCAAGTTCTGCTGCTTGCTGGGGCTGGAACTTGGGCCCCTAGTTTGATTACATCTGTACCAGCTTTCTGTTATTGATGGTTTTCTTCCCTGCTTAGGCTTGCAGGAAAATTCCTCTCTTCAAAGTTGGAAGCTTGGCTGAGTGGGGTCACCCACCCTTGCCTTGAGGTCAACCACTCCCTTTATCCCATTTAGCATCCGGTTTTTCTTTAAACATGTTATCTCCTAGAGCACTGGACTAAGTTCCAGGACATTTTCTGGTGCTTCTTTTTTTCCCTTCAGACTGTATGTTTTGTATTTTTCCTTGTTCAGTTTGCTTCTTTTCATTGTAGATCTGCATAAGAATGGCCACTAATAACCGCAGGACAAAGTCAATACTAGGTTGTCTGGAAATCTCCTTTGCCAAAGCTGTTAATCCTTAACTCTTCATTCTAGCCTTAGGCAGGTATTTTTGGGGGCAAGGGCAGAAAGCAGTCACCTTCTTCATTAAAATATCACAAGAGCACAAAATATCTCTAGGCTACTTACTAATATTCTTCTTTGAGACCTCATGAGCCAGGCCTTCATAATTAATCTACAGTACTCTCAGCACCAGTGTCTTTTAGGGTCCTTCTAGGAAGGCCCATAAAGCCCTGCTCAAAGTGTTCAACTGCTTTCCTAATCTAAAGTCCCAAAGTCTACACTGTGCCAACAAGAAGTAGGGTCAGGCCTGCAACTGCAATGTTCTGCTCTCTGGTACCAACTTTGCTCTTGGTTATTGTTCTATTGCTGGGAAGGGACACCATGGCCAAGGCTACTTTTATAAAGAAATCATTTAATTGAGGTTTGCTTACAGGTTCAGAGGTTTAGTCTATTATCAGCATGGCAGGAAGCATGGTGGCATGCAGGCAGATACGGTGCTGGAGAGGGAGCTGAGAGTTCTACATCTGGATCCACAGGCAGCCAGAAAAGAGCCATTGGGTCAAGCTTGGGCTTTTGCAACCTCAAAGCCCACCCCCGGTGGCAAGCTTTCTCCAACAAGGCCATACCTACTCTACCAAGGCCACATTGCCTAATACTTTTAAATAGTGCCAGTCAGTATGAGCCAATGGGGCCATTTTTTAATTCACATCACAAGGGACACTGCCAGAGGCTACAAGTGGAGTTAGAGGTGGCCATGGCCTTCTGTGATGAGTAGTGTGTTACCTTGTCCACAGAATTAGGCCTGTCCCTTGACTTAGAGTTCTGGGGGGGAGGGGGAAGCAAAAATATATTGGGGCACCAAAGTAAAAGGTGTAAAAACTTCACCTGGAATGACTTCATTGCTGTGTTCCCTACATATCCAAGGAAGTATGAATGCTAATTAAAATGAAACAGATCAAAACTCAGACGGCGCACTTTGAAGATGGCTTGCAGTTAAGAATACGGAGAGGATATTGTTACTATTAACAAACTCATTTTGAAAAAATTTAAAATAGTGAGGTAAAATTTTGTGATCCATATGATAGAAACACTGCATATGGGTATCTCAGAGTCAGAGCTGTTAGGATTGTGTCTGGTTTGACAAATGCTAGAAAGGATGGCAAGGTGGATCTGTTGAAAGGAAGCATTTCTTCCCAAAGGAGAGCGAAACGCGCCCCAAATCCCTTCCTCTGTCTCTACCAGGACTACTCTCTTCACTTTTGAAATTTAAACATCTTAGGATTTGCTTTTATAACAACAACAACAACAACAACCACACACACACACACATGCATAGTGAAGTATTCCTGTAATCCCAGTAACTTAAGAGACTGAGGCAGGAATATTGCCAAGAATGTACAGCCTGCTTTGGTCACATAGTTACCAACCTGGACCAGAGAAAGGCCTTTTCTCAGTGACACTCTCAGCCCCAGGCAGCCCCACAAGGGTTATCTTCTCTGTACAGGTAAATTTTCTCTACTATTTTTTTTTTTTTTTGTCTTGAAGTTGTTTTCTATCTGTGTAAAGAAACACAGATATCAAGATAGAAAGAAACACTTTCTATCTTGGTTCTTTTTTGCTGGCTGTATAGATGCCCAATTTATTAATATAGGTATAGAATTTTAGAATATTTTCATGTTTTCTATGACAAATAGCATTGCAATATAGCTGCCTAAGAAGTTTTTAAAATAGACTTTCCTGGATCAAAGCCCTCATGTATTTTATATTTATTTGTGCATTGACAAGCTGTCCATTCAAAATGGCCATACACACACATA
>JADRCH010000112.1:2373514-2389681 GCA_019843965.1 Rhynchomys soricoides
ACACACACACACACACACACACCACATATTGCCAGACATGTGAAAATAACTTTTTTTGTCTAGTGCTAAATGTTAAATTGGTTTCTTTTTGTTATTTTTATCTTATTAGTATGTATGTACATGTGTCTGGTGAGGTCAGAGGAGAGCAGCTAGTCCCTTGGAGCTGGAGTAAAGGCAGTTGTAAGCTACCCAACTTATACTGGGAACTGAACTCTGGTCCTCTGCAAGAGTCCCAAGCACTCTTAACCTCTGGGCCATCTCCAGCCCCTGTGCCGGATGTGAATGTCTGAATGTCTGGGAGGGAAAGTAGCCTTTGCTTTTCACTTCTCTGTGATCCATTGAGCATCACCTGCACACATTTTTTCTTCTCCTGCTTCTCTGGGAACTCCAGATTGTTCTCTTGACATGAAGGACGTGCTCTGTGCTTTGTGGATGCTATCTATGGTTTGATCATGAAACGTCCCCCACCCGCCATGGCTCATGTGACTGAACACTCGGCCCCCCAGTTGGTGGCACTATTGCAGGAGGATATGGAACCTTCAGGCAGTGGGTCCTAGCTTGAAGAAGTGAATCTCATCTTGGCATGATGGAGGGAACAGGTGTTGAAGTTTATAGTCTGTCTTTTCTCTGCTTCTTGGGCATGGAGATATGAGCAAGCAGCTGCTACACACTCCTACCACCAAGGAGCTGTCTGTCACCATGATTTCCTAGCACGGTGAGTTATACTTCCTCAAACCACAAATCAAAACAAACCTTGGCTCTCTTAAATTGCTCTTGTCAGATATTTTGTCAAAGCAATGAGAGAGGTATCCAGGATGATAGATATTAGACTTTCATGTCTTGCAGATGTTGTCTACATTTTCATGATTTACTTTGAAATTTCTTTGTGATTTCTATTATTGCATATGAGTTTTGAGTTTGCATGGGTAAATCTGTCCTTTTCCTCTTGAATAGTTTCATTCTTATTTAGAAAGTAATTTTCTATCTAAAACATAAATACTCTTTGTAGTGTCTAGTATATTACAGTTGTTTACTATTCATTCTTCAGTGGATTGGTTATTTCTCTTAACTCTGTGTGTGCTTGTACACATTTGTATATGTGTATATGCACCAGGTGTTTATGCATGTTGAGAACATAACATACATGGGAAGCCAGAGATTTCATTTTAAGACCCTAGTTGCTTTCCACCATAGCTTTGTGGATTAGATCTCTCACTGCAACTGGAGTTCAATAATCTCATAGCGATAGCAAGGAAGCCCAGGGATCCTGCTGTCTCTGTCTCCTCAGCACTGGGATTACAAGTGTACATTCTTGGCTTTCTATGTGGGTACTGAGATGGATTACATCCTCAATATTGCACAGCAAATGCTTTAACAACTGAGCCATGTTCCTGGTCCCTCCCTCTCCTGTCAGAAGGTTTGCTTGGTTATGAAGAGACTCTGGTTTTTCTCAGTGACATTTTTATCAGAGGCAAATGTCATTTATCTGTGAGCTTGCTGTTGGATCCTATTCAGATTTTCTATTAACCTGCTGTGACTCAACTGACATTTTAATTACTGTAGTTTTTTCTACTATTTTGATATATATGTATATATGTGTATATATCAAACACACACACATACACACACACACACACACCTCACATATAGAGAGAAAAAGGGAAATGCACACATACATAGAGAAAGAGAATTAGAGAGACAGAGAGACAGAGAGAGACACAGAAAGAATATCTTGAGGAAATACCCCCACCTGCATGGGGGGGAGTAGTACAATGCTTAGTGCTGTAAACTTTGGATTCAGAATGTCCAGGTTCACAGTACTAATGCGCTATTAACTAACTGTGCAAACTTGGGAAGGTTACTTTCCCTTCCTGTGTGTTGGTTATCTAATAATTAATGTAGATATAATGGTGGTGTAAAAATAGCTTCATTGTATTGAAATAGAAGATGATAACTTATTCCATTTATGTAATTATGATTATCATCTTCTGTGTGGCCATATATAATGAATTTTAAGGGTAAATATACATAGCTTGAACATAATGAGCAGTTTCTGTGTGTTGGGTACAAAAGTTGCACACTAGTGCAACTTGACTGGGCTATTCAAACCCTCACAAACTCATTCTTCAATGTACCCCTTTCAATGTGAAGGTGGGCGCTCTCTATCAGAAGGGGTAATTAGAGCCTCTGGGTTATTTTAGTGTTGCTGTTGAGATAATTGTTGTTTTGTCTTATTGCTGCCAACACTCCTTGTGCTTATTTTTGTGCCATTTTATAGTTTTACACTTCTCCCCTGCTGCAGTTTGAATATGTTCCCAATGTTCTCAATAAATATGTGTTGGAAACATAATCTCCAGTGTAACAGTATCAGGAGGAGGGGCTTGATGAGAGGTGCTTAGGTAACAAAGCTTTACCCCTCATGCCAGTAAAGAGCTTGAAGCTGTCAGTTCAATTCCTTGCTCTCATCTGCCCTCCCCACCCTGTCTTCCTTTTTCCAGGGAGTGATGGAGCACAATTCATATTGGGTGGATATGCAGGAACACTTCCATTTTTATAAATTACCTAGTTCCCAGTATTATATTGTAGAAACGTCAAATGAGCTAAGACATTCCCAAGCTCATGTATCTTGCTCTTAACTGAGTAGCTTACAATATTTTTGTTACTATTTCTTTTCTCCATAAGTGGTTTATATGTTATAATTTCTATGTCAATGTATTTCTAGTTAATACATCACTTTTAGCTTGTGATGAATTTAACCTGATTAAAATTAATAAATTTTCCATTTTCTTTGTAAAATGCCTTATTTTGAAGTTTATCTAACATTAATGTATTTTTAGCATTATCTTTCTTAAGACTAATGTCTATACGAAATGTATTTCTCTATCCTTTTAATTCAACATACATTTGTTTTTCTCTTTTCATTCTTAAAAATGTTTCTTATAAACAGCATATAGATCTTTTAAAATTTTATTCATCTGGATGGTCTCTGTCATTAATTAGAAATGCTAAGCCATTTACAGTTAGTGCAATAATGTCTGTTGCGGGTTTAAGTTGATTATCTACATTTGGTTTTCATGTATTCCACCTATCCTTTCCCTCTCTTTCCCTATAGTCTCTTAGGTTTGTCAAATATTTGTTGATATTCTCCATTGTCTCTCTTGTTTAATTTTAACTTATACTGCTCTAATGCATTTTAGTAGTTTCTCTAGAGATCAGGGAGTATTTCTGAAAATCAGCATCATCTGTAGGTTAGTCTCCCATCATTTCGTATGCAATGCAAAAACCTATTATATCATGCATTCTTTTCTTTTTTCAGCCTTTGGTAAATTATTCTAGATTTTGTTTTAATTTATAAGTCCCATAATACATTCCAATAATTTTCCCCTTAAATTTCAAAAATTAATCTACTTGATTTTTTTTTTGTAAATATTTGCATTTTCCCAAAGCTTTGCATCATTTCTTTCAGATCTGATTTTCTGTCTGGGATTGTATCTTTCATGCTTGAAGAATTTCTCTTAATATTTCTTGTATAGTTTGCTGGAAATGAATTCTGCTGGCCTTTATTTTCTTGCAGTTATCTTTATTTTGATCTTACTTTTAAAGCTGTTTTGGCAGCTACAGACTTCAAGGTTGTCTGTTTCTTTTAGCATCTTGAGGCTGTCTTTATGTCCTCTTGTGGGCTCCATTGTTCCCACTGTCATTGCCCCTGTCCTAAATATGGTGCATTGTTACATTTGACAGTTTTAAGACTATTTCTCTGTTTTCAAGCAGGTGGACTGTGGTATGCTTGAGTTCATCTCATTTGCATTTTGCTTGCTGGGTTCAATGAGATTCTTCAAGCTATGCCTTGCTTAAATCAAGTGAACAGTGTAACGATGGTGGCTACCCACCCCATATTCTTTATGTTTCCTCCCTTCTGGTTCTGTAGCAGACCGTTTGCTATTGTATCTTAAGCTTTAGATGCTCTGTTTTATTCTTGGCTTTCCACTCATGATTCAGTTTAAGGGACTGTCCTTAGACTGACTAGTCATCATTTTCACTAATTCCTTATTTGACTGTGTCTATTCTGCCTCTGAGCCTGGGTGATAAGTGTTTTATTGCAGAAGCTCTTTTCAGTTCCAGTTTGTTTTTGTTTTGTTTTGTTTTTACCTGGTTGATTTTTAGAATCTTGGTTTCTCTGTTGAGGGTTTCTAGCTGTTCACTTGTCCTCATTTTTCTTTGTCATCTTTTAACATTTAAAATAGACATCAAGACAACTCATAGCTTTGACTTTTTTCTCTTGTTATGGGTAAGATCTCTTACCTTTCTCAAACCTTCCATTTGTTTTCCATGTTCAGGCATGGTGACGCGTGCATTGGAGGGACTCCAGATTGTTCTTCCCCCTGAGAGTGTTGAGTTAATTCTTGTTTGCACTTGATTTGATGGTGGATCACCTTCATCCTCAGAGCCAGAGTTCTAGGCTGTGTGAGTGTCTGCTTTGCCTTTGATCCTATGTTGTATCCTTTATTCCCTGGATATGCTTTGTCCTCTGGTCTGCCTCTTTGGGATTTCAATGTAAAGTTTCATTTGTAGAAATATCAATTCAAGACTTATCCGGTAGCACTGGTTAGCAGCTGAAATATCTGCTGGACTTTCCAGGCTGCAGCTGTTCCTTCCCTCTGGGATCCTTAGAATGTCCTGAACATTACAATTTCTTAGCTCCAAATGGTTGGTAGGAAACTTCTATGCATAATTTTGGATCTCTCCTGAGGATAACCTCCTTTACAGGGAAGTTTATTTATTACATTAGTCATTATTTCAACTCTATGCACTTTATTTTTTTCATAATTTCTTTCCCTATTTTGCTTTGTTAATTACTGTCTTTTGAGGCTTTTCAGCCTGGGTATGCATTTGTATTTATGCTTTCACTCTTAGTAGTAGTGGTTTTCAGGAAAAGAAAAAAACAAAAAACAAAAAACAAAACAAAAAAAACCATAAAGTTCCATCAGTCTTGAACTAGATGTCTCTTTAATAACATTTTCAAGGGGGGATGGAGAGATTGCTCAGCAGTTAAGAGCACCTACTTTATTACTATTGTATTGGTCAGAGAACTGAGGTTCAGTTCCCAGCACCCACATGGTGGCTTACAAACATCTGTGACTCAAGTTCAAGGAAATTTGATGCCTTCTGTTGCCACCAGGCTTCTGTATGGTGCACATACATACATACATACATACATGCAGGCAAAACACCCAAACATATAAAACAAAATAAATCTAAAAAATACCTTTTAAGATTTTAAAATTATTCCCAAGGGTTGAGGGTAAAACTCAGAATTAGAGCACCTGCCTGTCAGTTGCAAGGGCCTGGGTTTGATCCTGTGATGGCTTGTATATGCTTGGTCCAGGGGGTGGCACTATCAGGAGGTGTGGAATTGTTGGGGTAGTTGTATCACTGTGGGTGTGGGCTTTAATACCCTAGTCCTGGCTGCCTGGAAGTGAGTGAGGTATTCTGCTAGCAGCCTTCAGATGAAGATGTAGAACTCTCAGCTCCTCCTGCACCATGTCTGCCTGGAGGCTGCCATGTTCCTGCCTTGATGATAATGGACTGAACCTCTGAACCTGTAAGCCAGCCCCAATTAAACGTTGACCTTATAAGAGTTGCCTTGGTCATGGTGTCTGCCCACAGCAGTAAAACCCCAACTAAGACAGATCCCCAAGGAAAAAATGAACATTTCGGACACAGTTCATGTGTTTCATACACAAAATTGTCATCAGGATTTGAGGATGTGGCTCCATTGGCTGAGTACTTGTCTAACATGTACCAGTTCCACCCCAGTGCTAAGTAAACCACACAGGCTGGTACAGACCTGTAATCCTAGAACTTGGGAAGCAGAGGCAGAAGGATCAGAAGTTCAGGCTGTCTTAGCTATATGACCAGTTTAAGGCTACTCTGGGCTACACAAGATGTTGCCTCAGAAACAAAACAGAACAATGACTACGAATACCATCAGTTCTCAGTTTTTATCATAAATATATCTATGGATTTTAGATTCATAGTTCAAATGGCCTTACTTACTTACATCTAAAATTCTATGTATTTTCCAAACTTCACCCTAACCTTTACTTACCTGTGATGTTGTGTCATCCCATCCAGCCCCAAATGAATAAATATAATACTGCTGACCAAAATTCCTAAAATTCTTATGCTTATGCTTTTGTTTAAATAATTTAAGGACCTGGCTTCTGGATGTGTTTACCTTTAATCCAGTCTGGTAGACAAATGACAAGCTCTTCAGTAATGCGATGAGAACATGCAGAGTTAGACTTTTAAATATTAACACTGTGCTTATGAAAACCTATACAGAAGAGAAATATTTTGCTTTTCCCTTACACAAGAGGTCCTTTACTGCCTGCTAAAAGCGGCAAACGGTAGCAGAGAACGGGCTGGGAGAAGAGAATGACAGCATTAAATCACTCCCTGAGTTCTTACTGTGTCCCTGGAGAGGTGATGAGGCACTTGGCTCTCACATATTCACAGCAGCTGACATTGCTTGCAGTAGACTCATACAACTATAAGCTAGCAAAAATTCCAGAATAGACAAGGGAGGAGCTCACCTGGCCCCAACCCTAACTCAGAGGTTATTGGTAGTTGGGAGCTGGTAGAGGGTATCATAGTTAGTTTCTGTCAACTGGACACAAACCCAGACATAGCTGGGAAGAGGGAACCTCAGTTTAGGAATTTCCTCATCAGACTCACCAGTGGGCACATGTAAGGCATTTCTTAACTGCTAGTTGATATAGGAGGGCCCATCCCATTGGGGGCAGCACTGTCTCTGGGCAGGTAGGCCTAAGCTATGTTAGTAAGAAAGCTGAGTGTGACAGAAAAAGCAAGTCAGTATGCAGGATTCTTCCATGGTCTCTGCTTCAGTTCCTGCCTCAGCTCCTGGCCTGGCTTCCCTTGATGATGGAGGGTAAGCTGTGAGCAAGGGAACCCTTCCTCTTCTTTTGGTGAGTGTTTGATCCCAGTGATGGGAAAGCAAACCAGAACAGGCAGGGCTGAGTGTTCTCCTTTGGAGGTAAAGCTGTTAGAAGGTTCCCATGCTCCAGTGAGTGGTGCAAATGGACAACACTAATGACTATTAAAACACAAACGGGGGGGGGGGGGGGGAGAGAGAGAGAGAGAGAGAGAGAGAGAGAGAGAGAACATAAAGTTAGGAAGGGAACAGGTTGTGGGAGATCTGGGAGATGTTGGAAGGGAGAGACAAGGAGTGTATATGATTGTATTTTAGTATACGCATTATTAAATTCCCAAGGATAAATTTTTATAATAAAGGTTTTTTAGGAGAATAATTTTTGTTTAAGTTCTCAATTAACTCTACGCGTTAGGAAAGTTTTTCCCTCACTTTTTTACTTTTTGAGATTATAATTTAATTGCTTCTCCAGTCCCTCTCCTCCCTCCAAACCCGGCCAGGAGGTTTACACTCTCTTTCTTCCTTCAATGATGAATTCATGGCTCAAATAGGGTAACAACCTCACCCAGCCGCACACTCCCAGGAAGTGAGATGGCCAATGCTTGGCAAAGAAATTTGAAATCGAGTGTTCTCTACGCTGGGACAATTTATATGAGGTTTTGGAGAACGAAGAGGTGGGGCTGGCTTGAGGTTTTCTGATAGTGAAGTGACCTTGATGACCTCAGGGGAACCATGGGCATGAAAGAGATGGACATATTCTGAGCAAATGGAGCCTTGACATTCCCAGATAGTGCTAGGACAAATTAGCTTACACCCAATGTCCAAGCCAGAAGAGCCCTTGGGTAAGCATCCTGCACCTTTTTATTTTAATTTTTCTTTGTATTTATTATTATTGTTATTATTATTGTTGTTGTTGCTGTTATTGTTATTATTTAAACAGGGGGATTTGCCAGAACAGTGTTCAGTGGTAGGGCCTCTTCCCACCTTTCCTCCTTCACTCCAGAAATTCAAAGCTCTGCGGTATGGGCTTGTCCTCCCCTCCCCACTTGTCTATACTAAATTTTTTTGTACATATGTATGTGTGTATGTGTGTATGGTATGCGTACATTCATCTATTCACGCTTGCACGTCCGTGGAGGTTCATGTGTATGTGTGGTGCACATGTGTGTGGAGACCCATGGTTATAGAGTTCCATTCTCCATTCCCATTCATTTACTACATTGAGTGAGGGCCTATTGCACAGTCTGGAGCTCACTGTGACTTTGACTAGGCTCTGAAGATTTCTGTCTCTGCCTCCTGTGCCAGGCCAGCACACCCACCCTGTCCTTTCATAGGTTCTAGGGATTCAAACTCTGGTCCCCACACTTGTGTGGCAAGCCCTATGCCTGCTGAGCCACCTGCCTAGCTTCTTTCCTCTCTTTCTTAGGATAATGTGAATGCTACTGTGTTTCTGACAGAGTTCAGGGAAGCATCGTGGGAGAGCTTCTTTTCATTAAAACCAGATCTCTCCCTAAAGAAAGGCCTGGTATTCTGCTCAGCACAGTCTTCATACTTCTATAGAGTACACAAGAACTGAGTCACAGTCCATAGGACAAAATGGGAATGAGTGGGCCACGCCCTTAGGTGCTGCCTTTCCACTTCCTGGTCTCCCTGGTGTGAGCTTCCCATGGGCCTTTGCTTGGAAAATGGATGAAACCTAAGGGTCACTGGAGGAGACACTTCTTTTTGTTGGGGGCAGGGGATACAAAGGCCAGCTTGAAAGCCCACTTCCTCACTTAAGATAATATCCATGGCTTCACCTCTCCTGCACCATACAGCTGACTGAACTCACTGTGTTAGATACTGTATGAGGCCCTGGGACCGAGGTGAATAATATAGCATGTGCTGTCTTCACTATTCCAGGTTGTGTCATTGGTAGACAGCAGGGTCTTGGGATCCTAGGTAGTAGTGAGGCCAACCTTACTTGCCTGGGAAATTACGTGAGATACTTGCTGGAGCAATGATGGGCTAAAAGGAGAGCTGGAGACAAAGAAGGGGAAATTGGGCAGAGCAGAGCGAGAAGAGAGTTGTGGGCATCAAGAAAAGCCTGGTTTGTGGCTAGTTGTGCTCTTGTCTGTGTAGCCTCAGCTGTGGCTACTGTCACCTGGTCTGTGGCTACTGCCACCTGGTCTGTGGCTACTGCCACCTGGTCTGCCCTTTAGGTTCTCACCCAGGTGTCATAGCATACTGTTGCTCCTCTCCTTCTTCCTCTTCTTCCCCTCCCACTTCGCTTCTTCCTACTTCCTCCTCTTTCCCTATTCCTCTTCCTCCCCCTCCCCCTCTTTTTCTTTTCCACCACACTCCTTCCCCCTTCCTCCTTTCCTCTCTTCCTCTGCCTCCTCTTCCACCTCCCCTTATCCCTTCCTCGGGTGTGGCTCTTATGCTTATGTACAATTAAACGATCTATTTATTCACCATGGCAGGGTATACACCGGTGATGTCTCACCAGTGAGATGCTAAACCTTAGGGAGCGCTAACCACTTTCCTGTGTTCATTCACCAGTGGGTTTCCCATTCTAAAGTCATTCTGTGGCCATGGCTCTGTTGCTGGCAGGTGGAAGGAGTACTTTCTCTTGAGTCTCCAACACTTTGGCCTCTAAGGACCTGAGTCAGAGGCCCTGGGATCAAGTTCTCCATCTCTTTTTGGGTTCCTTCATCCTCTCCTTCTTCAGTTTAATCTGTGAAGAAGAGCTAGCAATATAGCTATGGGATGGAATCTTCAGGCATAAATGCTGGGAGAGTTTTGCCCGGCACATAGGGAGCATGCTGCACACATTACCAAGATCTCTGTATCCTCAGGAGCTGGTCTCCAAGCCTTCATCTTTACCACTAGATGTATTCTTTTTTTAAATGTATATGTGTATGTGTAAGTCTTCTCTATGTTTGTGGGGGATGGGATGCAGTGCCCATGTGCAGACACGGAGGCCATAGGAGGATGCCAGGTGTCCTGAGTTATCACTCTCTGCTCTATTCCCTTGAGTCTAGTCTCTACTGAACCCAGTGAGCCTTCTGTCTCTACCTTCTCAGCACTATGGTTGCAGGAGCACATGATCACACCTGACTTTACACATGGGTTCTATGGATTTGAACTCAGATCTTTGTATTTACTCAACAAACACTCTTACCCATGAATAGTTTTCTCAGCCCCAGATGTCTTCTGTGCCCCTCTCCCAGTAGGTCCTCTTGTTACTTGGACCCTGTTTCTGCCTGTGAAAGCCACCTGTTTATGATTGTCTGCCTTAGTTTACCACAGTCCTGGGCTCTTTAGCAAGGACAGTGTCTTGCTGGATGTCAGGAGACAGTGTCAGAAAACAGTATCTTCCTTTGAGTAGCCAAGCTAAAATGTATCAAGGGCCTCAGAAGAGCCTGGGGAGCTTAAGTCTTCATCTCAAGAATGAGTCATGGCTTTTATTTCTTCTCAAGAATGTGAGCAATGTGAGCACCTGTTTTGAATTAATCCAGAGGAATAGTCCAAAAAAAAAAAAAAAAAAAATCTCTGGACTGCTATGTCAGCACTTCCAATTCATGCCCGAGGGCTTCTCCTTCCTTCTCTGTGAATCTGAAGGTATGTCAAATAGCTTTTGGATTAAATTTAGTTAGTTCGAGTTTAAATACAAGGGAACTTGGTGAGGGCTGTGGTTGATGTTCTCACTGCAGACCTAGACTTCTCCTCTAACTTTCCCAAGCAGGGACACAGAAAGCAGGTCATAGCCTGGACAGACAGTGCTGGGTGAGATTTCATAGTGGATAGTCAGGACCTAGTACAGTGATAGACATAGCCAGGCCAGGTGTCATCATTTATCCTTGTGGCCTTGGATCAGGACAACTGTCATCCTCTGGCCCATTGTAAATGTCTGGGAAATAGTTACTGAGAGAACAGAAATGGAAATGAAATGGCTTCTGGTCACCTTTTTCACTGGCTAGAGAAAGGCACCATCCCTGTTCCAATGTCCTGTGCCTGCATACAGGATGATGATGGCTAAGACTGGAGTCTCAGGAGCATCAGCTTTTCCAGGGAAACACATACTTAGGAAAGGGGCGGCTTCAAGAGGATCCTGAATGACAGCTCTGCCACCTTCCCGGATAGGTGGTGCTTGGCCTATCTCCACAGCATTTAACCCCATGGAGGCTATTGCATCGATGACTAGGAAGGATGAAGATGTAGCCAGTGAGGGTTAATAGGCTCTTTCTCCTACACCTATGCCACAGCTTCTGCTCGGTCCCATCTTTTCAGAAGGGGACTCTGATGGAATTCAGCCTGTTTCTCCAGGTTCACCCTGAAGCCTAGGCCCTGGTACCTCTTCCAGGAAGGAGGAATGTCCTCCTCATGACTGAAGCACCCTCCTTGCAGAGCCACAGATCTGAAATGAGTTTTCTTTGCTAGAATCCTTTTATTTTATCTTAAATAAAAGATCTCTTATGAAACAAATATAGGAAAGTTATATAATACAGAAGGAAAAGTGGAAATAAATGAAATTATTTATGATCCTACCACCAAGAGGAAACAAGTTAACATTTTGATTGTATCTTTTTAGCTTTTCCCCCTCCTGCTCTTATAATACAAAATGCTTCTGCACAAAAGATGTGTTTTGAAATAAAGCCCCTCAGCTACCTTTTCACTGATGTTGTTCCTTCTCTATTTGCCTGCCTTTGTGGAAGGATATTCTCCTTCAACTTGATCTTTTTGGAAGACTGCAATATAGTCTATTAAATGAAGGCAAAAATTCTGAACACAGTCAGCTCACTGGTGCTGGAGAGGAGGAGGCTGTCTCTGGCTTTCCCAGGATGTAGAGAACACGATAATGGACATCCTGGTCTGCCATCACTGAGAACATCATCCTGGTTCGCCATCACTGAGAACATCTTGTCCCCCTTCACTCAGTTCCTTGAAGAGGAACTTCCGTGAAAAAGGTCCCTTCTACTCCTGCCAAATTGCCCTTTAGAAAGGCCTCTTTCTCTACCTGATCTGACTGGTTCTCCCATCTGCCCTGCCCTAATGTCCCATGTGGGCACCCTTTCATAGAATAGTTTGTGCTTGAAATGGTCAGAGGACAGCCTTGGATGTCTTTCTTCACCTTCCACCTTGCTTGAGACAGAATCTCTTGGTTGTTTGCCACTGTTCACATCAGGCTAGATGGCCCCTGGATTTCTAGAAATTTCCATGTCTCCACCTCTAATTTCATCCTAGGAACACTAGGGTTATGGACCCGGGCTCCTGTGCTCGACTTATGTAAATTATGAAGCTTCAAACTTGGATCCTTAAGTCTGTGTACCTAGTGAGCCATCTCCTGAACTCATTTTTCATGCCTGTGATCTGAAATGACATCATCTGTCTCTAATCGGCATCCCTGTTTACCATGCCTTTGCTTAGCAGGTGGTACACTCTGTGGGTGCAGGGATCCTTCTTGTTGGGGTCACTGCTGCCCTGCAGTACCCCCCACCTTAGCTGTTCCCAAATGCCCTACTCATCTGGTGTGAAGAGAATGAATATCTACTTGCATCATCAGAGACATTCATTATCATCATGCCCTAAAAAGCCATTAACAACGAGGCATGGTGGTATACACCTACAGCCTGACACTCTTGGAGCAGAAGCAGGATGGCTGTGAGTTCAATACTGGCTTGAGTAACTTAGGAGAGGCAAAGCCAGCTTGAGCAGCATCATGAGATCCTGTCAAAACCAAGCCCTAGTATGTACCTGATTGATGGCACAATTGCCTAGCATGTACAAGAACATAGGTTCAAAGGTTCAGGTTCTAAAAAAGGATGCCAATCAAAATGTAATCTATGACTAGCTGAGGAATGGCGATGAGCAGCCCTCAACTAGTTATATAATTGAGGTGAGAAGCGCTTTCCCAAGGACTATCCAGGGTCTGTAATTGTTATAGTTTTTCATAGCTTATAATAGTGGTTCTCAACCTATGGGTAGCGACCCCCATGGAGGGGTGGAAGTTGTCAAATGACCCTTTCTTGGTGTCCTGCACATCAGATACTTACACTATGATTCATAACATTAGAAAAATGATGAAGTAGCAACAAAAATAATTTTCTTTCTAGGGGTCACCATAACATGAGGAACTGTATTAAAGGGTCGAAGTATTAGGAAGGTTGAGAACCACTGGCTTAAAATCTCTTCCCTTTTTTGAAAGGCTGAGACAGCAGGTGTATAAAGCAGGTCATACCTCCACTTCTGACTGGCAGCTGAGAGGAGACAGTCCCTAGTTTAAACTGTGTGCTAAAGAAAAACAGCTAGGCCATCACAAAGCCTCTTAGACTGAGGGTCATAACCCCTCATGGGCAAGTAAGTGAATACAGAGGTGATGGAAAACTTAACCCAGTTAAAGGTGTGCAAAGACTCCATAACCAATCAGGAATCCAAAACCAAAGGCCTAATAAATTGAGGGGGTTGGGCCTTGCTTTCCTGGGTTGCATTGCACAGCTTTACCACAGCCTTGGCGCTGACACACAGCTCACACAATTTGCCCTGTGCAAGTGCCACATAGTGCCAGTGAGTACTGCCTCAAGCACCTCAACTTGAACTTGGGACTATTACATGTTACGAATTGTAATGTTTTACCGTATATACCAAGTTTTCAGCTCTATGGAGCATAATGGTTTAATTACAGAAGACACAGGTTTTTAATATTTGCCTTCTATTATTTCTCAGCTAACAAGAATTAGATTATTATATCTTTAGATTGTATTGCATAAGACAGATAAGAACTTCCACCTTATTCATGTGAAAATTTGTCTTAATCTTTAATCAGGTAAAATAATGTCTAACCCAGAATTTTTTCAAAGGAAATTTCTTTATGCGATTTAACACCATTGAATGTCTGATTTGCATAGTTACTTTACATACCTGTATACCTCATGTCCCATGAGGATTTATCAGATGGAAGTGGTTGCTTGTGGGAAAGGTTTAAGGAGCCCAGGACTACCCTGGGTATGTGAGCACCTCCCCAGTGCTCTGTGCCTGAGTCTTCTGTACGCCTGGGAACTTGGTAGATGCATCCAATTGTAATGACAGGAGGTCTGGGTAGGTGGATCTCAGGTGAGAGACATTTCACAGTTCTTTGTATGTTGACTCCAGAAGTACAAAGGTCACAGTCTTGTAGATCCAATTCTTAATGGTGGGACAGGACGTGCCAGCTGTGGTTCTGCATCTGGGACACAGCTGGGGTCACTGCCCAGAGTTGGGCCTGAGGACTTTGAATGTGGTCTCTTCTGTATAAGGATTTTGTCAGCAACTTGAAGGCAGGCTTATCAAATTTATAAATGACACAAAACTGCCGTGGAAGACTAATATGTCAGATAATAAAATCAAGATTCCTAAAAATCCTGACAGGAGTGATCGTCCTCTTACAAGATAAATTCTAACAGGATTACACTTGAAGTCTGTAGCATGCTTGGACAGAGCTACCAGTGCCTGCCTGCCATGGAAGAAGCTCTGGCAGTTTGGGAACTTAGGAAAGTCTGAGTTTTTTTCAGATGTTAGTCTTAAGTTAATTAGGCCCTAAATGTGATCAACAGCTGCTTCACTTCCCTAGAGATGTTCCTGACTCCCCTTTTACTGGAGAGACACCCCCTTCTTCCATCACATCCCTTTCTTTTATTTCCCCTCAACTTATAAGGGCTCCAGTCACAGCTGAGCTCTTCCTTTCTAGCTTTCCTTGGACTGCTCGACAGACTCACTTTGTTTTCCTTTCAAGTGTCTGGGCAGTCCTCTCTCCCTACCTCGAGCTTGTCATACTCTATGGCCAGAGTCTAGTGGTCTGTCTTGCCATTTGGACACAGGCTCTTGGAGGGCAGGAACTGGATCTGCCTTATCAGGTGTTCTACTCTGAGTAGAGACATCATGACTGGCACAGGCGACAAGCTGGTTGGTGCCATGCCTCTTCTTAGATCTGGGAGCAGGGAAGGGATTGTAGTCAGAATGGGAACAGACATGGGAAAGGGCTGTGCTGTGCACAGGGTGCTGAAGAGGTTGTGTGGTCTCCTCTGAAGGGCTTCTGGGCAGCTCCTCAGACATCAGGGAGAAGGGACACTTTGTTTCTTGAATGATAGGACTTTAGAACAAACGGAATATCTGTGAACGGCCACCTGCCAACCTCCAGTGCAGAAGTCGAGAGAGGGCTCAGAAAGCAGGAGTAAAAAGTCAAGAGACAGTGAGAAAAGAATGTGCATGCACCCATCACTGTCTCTCCAGAGCTCCCCCAGGCAGGAGGCAGTTTATATAACCTCCCTCCTGCCAGGCTTGGTGTTCTTACTATCTCAGCAAGGCAGAGGACACTGAGGCCTTCTGCAAAACCTATGAGGGAGCCGTCCTCTGGAAGGCTCTCTAAGACTGCGATCTGCTCTCTGTGATTTAGCAGCTCTCCAGTGTCTGGGTGGAGATACATTTTAGTTTGTGGCCTTTGTAGACTTTGTGTCTGTTGGTGGAGTCCTTGTCTGCCCCCTCTATTCATGTTTTCGGGTCAACAGCTGACCCCTAAACTGACTCACCGTGTTAAAATAGCACCAATCAAACAGATAGCAAGCATCCTTCTTGAGGAAGGATGATGATGGAAGGGCTTTCCTGATCAGAAGTTAGACAGCCTGGTTTGAGTCATTGCCACCACTTGCTGGCAATGTGGTCACAGTCCACACACAATCTCCCTGGCCTGAAATGTAGTTAGTCTCCAGTTGCATAAGGTACTTCTCATAGGCGCCTTCTTGACAAAAGATGGCTTTTGGGGGGAATCTCAGTGGGTTGCTCATTGTCACGCTTGTTAGAACTCTGTTGTCCAGCCAAGGATGTAGGAGCTCAGTTGGCACAGTGCTTGCTTAGCATACACCAAGTCCCAGGTTTAATCCCTAGCACTTCATGGTAGCATATACCTCCAATCCAAGTACCTTGAAGGTAGAGGCAAGAGGGTCAGACATTCAGCTTCATCCTTGACTGTGTGGGGAGTCTGACTGACTCACCATCTCTGTGAAGTGTATGGTGCCTACCAAACTTTCCCTAATCATAAGATTTTGGATCAGAGAGAAAGGAGGGACTCAAATCAACAAGTTCTCTGGGCCTCATGCCTATGTGGGAGGGTTCTTATAGTCTTTGTCACTGTTTCCAGCTGCTATGGAGGTTCTGGTGTGTGTGTGTGTGTGTGTGTGTGTGTGTGTGTGTGTGTGTGTGTG